>JALGXP010000628.1:0-27056 GCA_023333625.1 Bothriochloa decipiens
GCACATATGCATATATAAGAATTGTGGGAGAGATATCACTACCAAAATTGATGCTAAGGTTTAAAGAATGGACCTTTGAAGCATGATACTAATCGGAGTACGATAATAAACCAACCTTGGCATCATGATAACTAGACATACATCAAAACTCAAAATACCTCATGAGATCAACATTATAAGAGATACTTTGAATAGCATGAATAACAATATGTCTAGAAACCATAAGAAAGCATGCTAGTACTTCATATCATCATTCAAATCCTAGAACTAGCATACACCATTCAAGCATGAATATTGAATTTAAATTGTAATGCTCCATATCATCATGCTATGCACATACAAATGCAACATATAGCTTATGAGCTTGCTCCCCCTATTTGTGTGCTCGAAATTTTAAGTTTTTATTGATCCCCTTCCATCGATATTTGTGACTTATTTCTCCCCCTTTGTCAACAATCACCAACAAGGGTGCATAAGATGAGAGAAACAAGTCAATCAAATTACGGCCAAATCTATATCACTTGCCTAGAGTATGTATTTTGATTTAAACCAAGGACAAGCTTCTTCACACCTCAAGAATAAGGGTTATCTTGACCATGTTTAAATACACACCATGAGATCATGCTATAGATTTAACACTGGGCTTGCAAGCTCACAACATGTCATATGCCACCACTAGATCAAATACAAGCACAGAAGCAATAGTGGTGCCATACATACAGCAAATTCATTTGATTTTCATGAATGATCCCCATAAGATGCCATATGTCTACATGTTCTACACGACTAGCAAAGGATGCATGGAATGCAACAAACAACTTTACCTTTCTATGTTGGAGGAGAGGCATGTCATATATATGGGGTGCATCAACTCATGTTGGAGAAGCTTAGTATGTTCAATTAATTTCTCAACTTGTGATATCTCTTTTCATCAAGTGGCTTGGTGAATATATCGGCTAGTTGATCTTCGGTGCCAATACTTTCAATACTAATGTCTCCCTTTTGTTGATGATCCCTTATGAAGTGGTGCCTCACATCAGTGTGTTTTGTTTTTGAATGTTGAACCAGATTATTGGTTATCTTGATAGCACTTTCGTTGTCACAAAACAAAGGCACATATTTGTATTTTACTCCAAAGTCCTTCAAGGTGGCTTTCATCCATAGCAATTGTGCACAACAATTCCCCGCACTAATGTATTCGGCTTCGGTGGTGGAAAGAGCAACACTATTTTGTTTCTTTGAGGACCATGAAACTAGTGATCTTCTAAGCACTTGGCATGTTCCACTTGTACTCTTTCTATCAATCTTGCAACCGGCATAGTCGGAGTCCAAATATCCAATCAACTCAAAACTAGACCCCTTGGGATTCCATAAGCTAACATCTTGTATGCCCTTTAAGTACCTCAAAATTCTTTTGGCCGCCATCAAATGACTTTCTCTTGGTGAGGCTTGATATCTAGCACACATGCACACACTAAACATGACATCGGGCCTTGAAGCGGTCACATATAGCAAACTTCCAATCAATAGAGCTTTTAATCAACCATATTTCCACTATCATCAAGGTCCAAGCCACCATTGGTACCCATTGGTGTAATAATTGCCTTGCATCTTGCAATCCAAACTTCTTGATCATGTCCATGATGTACTTGCCTTGACTAACAAAGGAGCTATTCTTCAATTGCTTGATTTGTAGTCCAAGGAAGTAACTAAGCTCTCCAAGCATAGACATTTCAAACTCACTAGCCATCAGCTTAGCAAACACTTCACAAAATGCTTGATTGGTTGAACCAAAGATAATATCATCAACATAGATTTGCAACACAAACAAGTCATCTCCAATTCTCTTAGTGAAGAGAGTGGTGTGCACCTTTCCCATCTTGAACCCTTTAGAGAGGAGATAATCTCTCAGCCTCTCATACTATGCTCTTGGTGCTTGTTTCAATCCATACAATGCCTTCTTGAGCTTGTAAACATGGTTGGGCTTCTTGTCATCTTCAAAACCGGGTGGTTGCTCGACATAGACTTCTTCATTGATGAATCCATTGAGAAATGCACTCTTCACATCCATTTGATAGAGCTTGATGTTGTGAGCACAAGCATAGGCTAATAAGATTCTAATTGCCTCCAATCTTGCCATCAGTGCATAAGTTTCTCTAAAGTCAAGACCTTCCACTTGAGTATAACCATGTGCAACCAATCTTGCTTTGTTTCTCACAACTAAACCATCTTGATCTTGCTTGTTCTTGAAAACCCACTTGGTGCCAATCATATTATAGTTCTTGGGCCTCTCAACAAGCTCCCAAACCTTGTTTCTTGTGAAGTTGTTTAGCTCTTCATGCATAGCATTGACCCAATCAGCATCCTTTAAAGCATCTTGTATCTTGGTTGGCTCTAGGAATGACACAAATAAATAATGTTCACATATGCTAGCCAATCTTGATCTTGTTTGCACACCTCTTTGAATGTCTCCAATGATATGATCTAGAGGGTGATCTCTTGCAACATTTGTAGGTTGAAGAACTTGTTGATTTGGATGGCTTGCTTGACCTTGATCTTGCTCTTGATCTTCATGTTGTGTGCCACTAGTACTAACTTGATTTGTATCAATGTGAACATCTTGACTAGTCATTTGAATTTCATCTTCATCATCAACTTGCCTTGGCCGAATATCACCAATGTCCATGTTTCTCATTGCATTGTTCAATTGATCTCCACTCACATCATCATGATTTTGAACTTCACTTTGAGATCCTTGGGTTTCATCAAACTCAACATCATGAACTTCTTCCAAGGTGCTCTTTGCCAAGTTCCAAACTCTATATGCCTTGCTTTTGGTAGAGTACCCAAGTAGGAACCCTTCATCACACTTCTTGTCAAACTTGCCAAGTCTTGTGCCTTTCTTGAGAATGTAACATTTGCATCCAAACACTCTAAAGTATGCAATGTTGGGCTTTCTTCCATTCAATAGCTCATTTGGAGTCTTCTCATGCTTACCATGGTAATAGAGTCAGTTGCTAGAGTAGCAAGCCGTGTTGATAGCATCACTCCATAACCTTTGGCTAACATTGTACTCACAAAGCATTGTTCTTGCCATGTCAATCAAGGTTCTATTCTTCCTTTCAACTACACCATTGGATTGGGAAGTGTAGGTTGGTGAGAATTGATGTCCAATTCCAAGCTCATCACACAACTCTTCAATTCTTGTGTTCTTGAACTCACTCCTATTGTCAATTATAATGTTCTTGATGGTGGTCTCAAACTCATTTTTAACTCTCTTGACAAATGATTTGAATAGATCAAAGACTTCATTCTTGTCGTAGAGAAAGAACACCCAAGTGTATCTAGTGTAGTCATCAACAATCACAAAACCATACTTGTTGCCACCAATGCTTGTGTATGTAGTTGGCCCAAATAAGTCCATGTGCAATAGCTCAAATGCCTTTGAAATTCTCATTTCACTCTTACTAGGGTGTGGCCTTCCATGTTGCTTGCCAGCTTGACATGCACTACATGGTCTATCCTTTTCAAATGTGACATCCTTCAAGCATCTAACCAAGTCATGCCTCACAAGCTTGTTCAATTGCTTCATTCCAACATGACCAAGCCTTCTATGCCATAACCAACCCTTGCTAGACTTGCTAATCAAACAACATGTGAGTTGAGATTCACTAGCATTGAAATCCACCAAATATAAGCTTCCATGCTGAAATCCCTTGAAGATCAAACTAGAGTCCTCTTCACTTATGACTTCAACATCATTCTTACCAAAGATGCATTAGTAGCCAAGATCACACAATTGTGACACCGACATAAGATTAAAATCCAAGCTCTCAACTAGCAACACATTGGAGATACTCTTGTCATTGGATATAGCAATTTTACCAAGCCCCTTGACCTTGCCTTTCTTGTTGTTGTTGAAAGTGATAGAATCAAATCCACCATTGTCACTTGTATCAATTGATTTGAACTTACAAGAATCCCCGGTCGTGTGTTGAGTACACCCACTATCAAGCACCTAATGCCTCCCTCTGGCTTTGTAATTGACCTACAAAACAAGATCAATCCCTTTTAGGTACCCAAACTTGCTTCAAGGTTAGTGACCAAACTCTTTGGCACCCAAATAGCTTTCTTCTTTGAGCCCATCCATGGTGTACCAAAGAATCTAGCCTTCACACCATCAGCCTTCTTGATAAGAACATAGCATGAATCAAGCTTAATAGAGGAAACATTAGGTTTCTTGTTCATGCATCTTTGCTCATTATGACCAACTTGCTTGCAACTCTTGCAATAGCTACCATTGTTCTTCACAAAACTAGTTTTGTGAGAAGCAAAAGCAGCCTTGCCTTTCTTGGGGGTATAGCCCAATCTCTCTTTGTAGAGAGAAGCTCTTTGGCTACCCACGCACATAAGCAAGCGGTCCTCACCACCATAAGCCTTAGCTAAGGTGTGATTAAGCTTTCTTACCTCCTCCTTGAGTGTTTCATTCTCAACCACTAGCATGGGATTACAAGTGAAACCATCACTACTAGATGAGCTAGAAGTGGAAGTACTACAAGAAGGGTTAGTTTGAGCAACAATAATAGGCTTATAGAAAGATTCATCAATGATATCACATGATATGCCTATGTTACAAGTTTTAGCCTTTTTAACTTGTGGTGGCATGCTATCAAGTTGTTCACTAAGAGAGGAATGAGCCTTTCCAAGCTTGGTGTGAGCCTTTTGAAGCTTCTTATGGTCTTCCTTTAGACTCTCATAAGATGCTCTAAGCTCCTCAAGTTCTTGCTCAAGGGTTTGATTAGCCTTGGTTAAGTTCTTGCATTCCATTCTAGTATTTTTATATTCATTTTTACAATCCTCAAGCATGATGAATAATTCATCCTTAGTTAGACCACTATCATCATCACTATCACTATCATGATCACTCTCATTATCTGATTGTACCTTAGAGACCGTAGCCATGAAGCATGTCGATGGAGTGTCAAAGAGTGAAATCTTCTCTTGGATTGCAAGACTAGCATGCCCCTTCTTCTTGCTTCTCTTGTCACTCTCATCTTCACTTGAGGATGCATCACTCTCCCAAGTAGCAACATGAGATTCATTCTTCTTCTTTTTAGAAGCCTCTTTCTTCTTCTTTTGCTTCTTGGCCTCCTTCTCCATGGCATCTTCATCACCACTATCATAGGGACACTTGCCAACAAGATGTTCCTCGCTATGACATCTAAAGCACTTCATGGTGTGCTCACTCTTCTTGGATGAGGATGAGGATGAGGACTTCTTTCTTCCCCTTCGGTGTGTCTTCTTCCTTAAGAGTTTGCCTACCTTGACAAACAGAGCACTCAACTCATCAACATCTTCATCGCCCTGATTGCTAGAGCTAGCTTCATCTTCACTTGATGATTCTTGCTTCTTCTTGCTCTTGCTCTTGGAGGATGAAGCCTTGAAAGCCAAACTCTTCTTCTTGTCATCATCCTTCTTCTCATTTTCCTTCATCATCTTTTTTATCAACTCTTCCTTCTCATGATCCTCTCTAAACTCATCATCGGCCATTATCTCTTGAAGAACTTGATTGGGAGTTGGTTTGTCCTTCATTGTGGTCTTGTTCATGACGGTGATCAATGTGTCAAATCTCTTGGGTAAGCATCTCAAGAATTTTGTTGAGAATTGACTATCCTTGACTTCTTCACTGAGTGCCTTGAGCTCATTGACAATCACTTGTAGCCTATGAAACATCTCTAGCACACTCTCATCATCCTTCATCATGAAGCTAGAGAACCTCTCTTGAAGCATGTATGCCCTTGCGGTCTTCACATTCTCGGTGCTCTCATATGCCTCCTTAAGCTTTGCCCAAATGTCATGTGCCACCTCGAAGTTCTTGATGAGCTCAAATGCCTTGTCATCAAGAGCCTCATGGAATGAGCTCATGGCAATGTCATTTGCTTGAAGCTTCTTTTCTTCAATCGGTATGGGTGCTTCCGGTCTTGCAACCTCAAACTTGGTCTCGGTCACATTCCATACCTCTCTATTTATTGACTTGAGATGACTCTTCATCTTAAGCTTCCACTTTGCATAATCATTACCATCAAAGGGTGGCACTCTCTTGGTGTTGTTGATGTGAAAACTTAATGTAGCCATTTCTTCACCATAGGTTGTTAAGCCTCAAATAAACGGTGCCTAGCTCTGTACCACGTGTAAGGTCCAAATGGCTAGAGGGGGGTGAACAGCCTAATAAAATTTCTTGCAAACACACTAGACCACTTGTTAGACTAAGAGATAGCGTAATTGCAATGCTAGAGCTTCAATTACTTATATGCAAGCCTTTCTAACAAGTCTAGCAAATCTAAACAAGATAACTCTAGGCACCTCACTAAACTAGCAAGAGCCAAAATATGAACAAAGCTACACAAGCTAGCAAATTCTACTCAATATCTAGCAAGAAAAGAAATATATGAACAAAGATATAAAGCTAGATAGAAGAGAGGGGGATTGGATTGTTATACCGATGCGAAGTGCAGATGGCCAAACACCCAATCAAGATAAACACACAAGCGAATCCTCGGCAATCATAATATTGACACAATGATTTTTTATCGAGATCCACTTGCTTCCCGGCAAGCTAGTCCTTGTTGTGGCGATACACTTGCTTGGAGAGGTGCTCGCTCAATTGGCTCTCAATGCCAAACACCGTTAGCGGGAGCCACACTCTCAACACAAGACAAGGATCCTCCAAGCCATGCACAATCCACTAGAGTATCCTTTCACGAACTCCCACGGGAAAGGACCAAGAACCCCTCACAAGATCACCGGGTGTGGCCTCGAACAATCTCCACCTCGAGCTCAACACCCCGCTGCCTCCAAACCGACTAGGGTGACGGGAATCACCCAAGAGTAACAAGAACTCCACAGCAAACTCGAAGAACAAGTGCCTCTAGATGCAACTCTCAATGCTTAGTGCTTGATTCTCACTCAATCTCAATCTAGATGAACAATCAAGTCAAGAGATGAGTGGGGGAGGTTCTCTCTAGCTCAACGGATGCTCAAAGATGCTAGAATGGGCAAGAGTCTCCTTTTTGTTTTTTCAACCGGCCAACCATCTATTTATAGACCCTCTCACAAATCCACCCGTTATGCTCTTCGAGCACCGTCGTTACGCGCGCCGAACCCGTTCGGCTCTTAGTCCCGCAGATAACCTTTGTCGTGATTTCAAATGTTGAGCCGCCATGTCAGCATCCGACGCCGCGTCCAGCGCCGTCTGACGACCACGTCCGGCGGCTCGGTCCGCTGATGGTCCGCTGATGGTCCGGACGCCCAGTCCACGTCTGGCCTTCATTTCAAGGCTAAAGCCTCCATTGATGTCACATCAAAGCGCCGAACACTCCCGCGCTGACGTAGGGCGTCCTCTGGTCGAGTCCGGTGATCAGGCGCGCAGCCGTGCATCCGGCCCAGCGTCCGGCGACCTCCTCAATTTGCAGCCTATTCTGTGTCACGTCTGGCGCAGCAACCCGCATCCGACGTCACAAAACTGGCGTGTTCGGCCTATTCAATGCTTCGTCCTTTTGTCGTCGTTGTTGCGCCGTCGCTGATACAAGTCAAACCACTTGCCTTAGGGTGCCAACTCCAACATGTAGAACACTCTCAATCATATGAGTTAGCATTTCATCACATGAAATAGGGCAAGTGTTAGCTCTCTAGTTAGTCTCTCATATGCATCATGCAAAGTTGAACCTAGAGGCACTTGAACCGCGAATTCAACCGTGAATTCCCCTCTTGATAGTCGAACCTAGAGGAACTTGGACCATGAATTCAACCATGAATTCAACCATGAATCACACTCTCTATATTGTCCCGATCACCAAAAGGGAAAACACCTATCCCTTGATACCTTAGCCTTGAGCCTCGATGCTTGCATTATCCATATAATAACTTACAAGTCCATCATGTTGCTATGTGTCTAGTCACACTTAGAGCAAAGCATTAGCAACATTGGGTGTCATCAATTATCAAAATCAATCACGAGATTTCAAAGCCCTAGAGCCATCATCTCAATTAGAGCTCCATCATCATAGCATAGCTACATAGGATTAGAAACTAGAAGAAGTCAAGCTTCGCTTGGTTTTCTGATCTGTCAAGAGAGTTCTTGGTAATTCTCTCCTACTTTTTTATTCGTTCTTGCATTATTCATATTATTCATCATCTACAATGAATTGACTTTGCTCTATTCTATTATATTGGATATGACTTTGCTCTATTTGTTTATATTCTCAATTATAATGTTCTTAGTTTGCTATGATTATATGCTTGGCATAGTTGGATTAGATTTATATTCAAACATAGGATCGTATGGCGGTTGCTCATTGATATCATGGGTGAGTGGTAAATATTGCGTAGGCGTGGCGCCTATACCGTATTTTTCTGCGATTACACTCTATATTCCGGACCGTGAGGTAGATCGTGGGAGTGTCATTCCTATTGAGTCCTTTGTAGTCCTCCTCATGAGTATAGGAGAGGTAGAATGCGACTATTATAGGGAAGTGGTTGCTATGTTCTTCATCTTCCTTCATAATATTCACTATGCGTGAGTATAACATTTTCTTGCATGATTGCCAAGCGTAATTACACTAATCATTGTATGCTATGGCCTTATAGTTAGAATAACTTAGGATTTATTGTTGTAGTTTGTCCTAGTTCCATGCTAATGATATAGACTTAGAGTATTCTATTGAGATGAGTTATTATTTCATATGGCTATGTGCTTATCATTTATCATTTATTATTCATTCATTATATATATTTATCATGTGACACTTACCCTATATGAGAGATAGACAAAGATACGGTTATACTCTACATTATTATATGCAGTGATGCTCATTGCTCATATGCTTAGCTCTTCCTTCCCATAGATAAAAATGTAAATAACGATACCTAGTTTACTCCTGGTTAAAATACTACATTAGTCTTATCTGTGTGCTTACGGATTTCATATATATTTCTAGATGAGCATGCATTTATTAATACCACACCTCTGGTGCCATGCTGGGAATGACAACATAGCTTAAGTGATGCTAGAGGTGTCAACGGTGCCTCAACCGACTCGTGGCCCAGCAGGCAACTGTCAAAATGACAGACCAACTGCTATTTTGAAATCTTCTTTTTTTCGGAGATGCTATTTTGATATCAATTCCATGAAGCATGCCTGACGTGGAACAATCTGTATGTTTTATAAGTTCCAAAACATTTGAAAACACGATGTAATGTCAGCATTCCCATGAAGCATGTCTCACGTGAACACTAAAGTATGTTTGGTTGCTATCACATGGAACATGGCTCACATTTTTTTTTTTTTGCTATCCTGAAAGCATTGCTAGTTTTCCGGCATGTGTAGAGATCAACTCTTCAGATTACTTCATAAATATTGATCATCTTCATTTATTTAATATATAAATTGCTTTCCTGCTCGGGCTGCCCCACTTGACACTGTGGGTTGACCCCGTAATTCGTTTAAGCCTGCCAGGCTGCCCAATGTACACAAACATGCGTAAATTTCGCTACAATTACCATGCTTAAGAATGGGCAATCAGCTCAGATCCTTGAGGAGCATGTAATATTTTTTTTAAAAAAAAGAATCAGACACTCCCGGGAGATGTTGTATAACAAAACAACGCCATTGATGAACTCAGTGAAACGACATCAAGTTAAGAACAATAGGTGACGGATGCATGTTTCTTAACACACGTCACTAGTTACTGCAGTGACAGATGTCGGTTGAGTCTGATGGCTTATTAATTAGTCATATATAATGGATGGACCTACACTTTTACGAGCGTCACTACTTTAGTTTTTTCACGGTCATGTGCTCAATTTGCTTTAGCAATCGTTTCATCCTTGTTTGCATGAAAACTGAAAGTATTTTCCCCGTATATATCCTCTGTTTTCTAGTTTTTGATAGAAGCAGAAGGCTCGAAATGGACACTTACCTTGAATAGGCCAAAGCAGCTGAACGTACTCTGGTTCGCAATGGTACGTTAAGCTCACTAGTATTACGGTACCCATGTTTGCTCTTAGAACAGTGGGTATACAACATGGTGACTGTTGTATCATGTTGCAGATTTAGGAACTCCTGAGGTGTTTCACAGCTTATGAGAAAGATGATGGAGTTAAATTGTTGGTTATGAAGGTATCTCATACCAGTTTGTCTGATTTCAAATTCAATATTCGAGGTTGTCAGCGGTCTAACATAGGTGTAGATTTCTATGTGGCCCTTGTAAGAGCTTTGACTAGCTTTGGCTCCCCACTGAGGTGTATCGAGGACTGTTTTTGTCTTTTTCTTGCTTGCTATCTTCAATTCCTATGTGGCCCATGTGGCTTTTCTTCCTTTAGTCACATTACTACAAAAGTGATTTTAGGAGACATTCTTTCTAACAAATAGAGGTACATGGCCAAACTAGAAAAGAATGCCTTTGTAAATGGTCAAACAGCCTCTCCATCCAAACACTAACCTTTGTTGCATAAATGTGGGCCAGTGGATGCGGGCAACCTAAAGTGTCTGCCTCTACTAATTGACTATTAACAAATAAAGCCATTTAAAGGAACTTCTAAAAATAGTTTTCTAAAAAATCATTACTCTTTCATATGAATTCGGATGGGAGCAAACTTTATTATATCAAATGATAGAACTCGACATAATCTCCAACTTTGTTGATGTTAAATTTTTTATTTGAAATTGTTTATCTCTACAAATTTGTTTTGAATATTCATTGTGCATATGAAAATTTAAAATTCAAAAAACCTAGGATGTTGACATGATCTACACAAAATTTATGGTTCTCAATATGATATACAGTACAGTAGTTAACAAGTTTACAATCTGAAGTCATTAGTTTACCCAAAAAAAATTGAAGCCATTTTGGTTCCTAAATATTAGTGTTATATTCTATGATTTAAAAACTTAAAAGTTAGAAATTTCAAATAACCTTAAGTATTGACATCATCTATACCAAAGTTGTAGTTCTCAATGCAATCTACAACTTTTCATGTCACACTCCATTTTTAAGGACAAAAATAGAATGTATAAATAGCCTTATATGCGCCCCAGGAATAAGTCGCACATATAAGATAACAAATTTATAAAAATTATCATCACCCTGTTTATTACATAGCGAACCAATATTTATTCAGAGTCTTGCACGTAAACAAATAGATAACTAATATAACTTGTTTACAGAAGCTCCACATAGGGACACGCCAACTGGTGAACACCAAGCCTAGTACTCATCACGATAGCTCTCATTCCAACCTTCATCTGTTACCCATCCGGGATTTTCTAAAATTAAAAGTAAAGCAAGCGTAAGTACACAACCGTACTCAACAAGCATAACATGGGTTAATGAGGCTCAATTAAGCTGACACTGTTTGACTGCATTTTATTTTTATAAGGTTATCAATTTGAGCAATTAAGTAGCATCAAGGTAGCAAGTGTATCCCGAAACCATCATGATCATAGTAACATAAATGAATAAATAACATAACAGTGGATAAATGAATATTTTAACATGGCAGGAGAGATCATCATTAGTGTAAAGATTCCAAGGCCGCCTTAACGGTAGGGCATGGACAATATATTGATTTAAATTCTGTGCAGATGTGTACACTTTCACCGTGAAGTGGGTTAATTACTCCCAAGTCACCACAAAACATATAAAGCCCCCTATAGATTCTTCTAACCAATCAGGGACGCGGAAACATTAAGTGTAGGAACCCCCCTTCTAATATAGCACAATCCTTCCTGGCTATACTTATAAGGACAGAGGCCGTCCTATACCCAACTCGTAGACCACTAACAAGCTAGGAGGAGGGTCTACAGGTGACTAGAGCCACAGCCATATAGCCCTCGTAGTTGTACGTTCAATCCTGGAGGTTCTGTTACAGACTAGCCCTCATGTGTTTAAAAGTCATTGTTACTGTTTATGACACAATTACTCACCAAGTCACAAGATCATGATATTCAGTAAGCACTAGCGTCATAGCTACCCAATGCAACCTAAAAGTGTCAAAGAATCAAGATAACAACATCTAGTTATAATCTCCAGGTCACCAAGTGGACACATGCAAATGTATTATTATTCAGAGTGTATAGGTAACAAGGAAGATCCATGCTATACTTGCCTTAGTTCATAAAATCTTGCTGGTCCTGCTGATCCTCAAAGTAGCCTTGTTCAACAAAACCCTCACCGTCTGAACTCGACATTAACAATTAACACCAGACAATCCATTCGAGCATACATACATGAAGCAAACAAGGATTCATTAGAGGAACAGTACACCAATCTCATCAAAACAAAATAGAAAGTTTATAAAATTTTTCTACACGCTGCTACGATCACACAGACGTCAAGTTCACCGAAAACGGAGTTATAACGGCGAAGATATGAATTTTTAAAGATTTCCTATAAATAAATAAATACATTAAATATGAACTAAAAAATATAAAGTCTACAAAACATATCAACTGTGGCATCACTATGTAGATTACAAAATTATGAATCTAACGAAATTTCAACGGACTAAAACAGAGTTAAAACGGAGAAGTTATAAGCGTTTAAAGATAATGGCAAAACTGTAAATAGATAAAAATGTATTTTCAGACTGAAAAGGAAAAATACGTCTTCCAAAGGATAAAACATATTCTGTGATCTGTTAAAGGAGAAATACACCTTCCAGTGGACAAAGCGTATTTGGAATCTGCTAACAAGAAAGTACGCTTTCAAGTGAGCAAAGCGTACCGCCAAGGGTTCTTAACAGAATAAATAGAAAGGCAGGGGGTTTTCGATAAAAGTGTCACGCGAAGGGGTACGGGCGAACCAGACCCGTTGGATCTGAGATGGACGGCTCAGATCAAACTGGAGTGATGACCTCACTGGGGAAGACGGCCACGTGGCGGAGGACATGGCCGGCGGTGAGCAGAGCTCGCCGGCGTTCATGAAGACCACGATTCCGACCACAAAAATGAGCGAGGCCGATACCATTCGAAAGAGGAGCTCGTGCCGCGCTCACCAGTGAGGAAAATGACGGCCAAGACAAAACAAGGACAGTGGGTAGCTCGACGCGGCGGACGACGGCACCCTGTGCATGGCCACAGCATGGGTGAGCCGGAGATGCTTCAAATTAAAGGCACCAGAGTGCTTATAGAGTCACGGCGGAGCTCTATCACCTACTCACGATGTCGAAGAGGCCACAAAGCCGACGAATTCAGGCACCGGCAGAGAACAGCAATGGCGGTTAGGGTTTCAGCGGCCGCTGCTGCTCGAGGCAAAGGCGGCGCTGGCTAGGGTTCGGGGAGGAGTTGCGGGCGTTGACTCAATGCTTAAATAGCCCGAAGGCGCAGGGGTGAGCGACCGAGCGGCGTGGAGGCGGCGTGGGTTGGGACTCGATCGTCCGACTCGACTTCAGTTCGCAGGAAGGAGAAGGTGGCGCAGGTCCCGCACACGCAGCGCGGAGACGGACACGGCAGCGCGCGGTGCGGCGTCTTGCTGGGCCTCGGCCTGGCGGCACAAGAAGGCGAGGCGGAGCGCGCGGCCGCGGCTGGGCCGAGAGAAGTTGGGTCGTGCGCGGGAGGGGAGAGCAGAGCAGGCCGGACGGGCCGACTGGGCTGGTCGGGCCGAATGGAAAGAGGAGGGAAAGAAAAGCTTTTCCTTTTATTTGAATCCTTTTTCAAATGCATTTTCAAAAGGATTCTGAAATCCAATTCAATTTCAATAAAAACCTAGCATCACAAAATAAATTATGCACCAGCATGAATGCACAAGCAAGTATCTAGCCAAGATATATTTTTATTTTATTAAAATATTTATTTTGCCTATGTTAAATGCCCACAAAAATGCAAAATGAAATCAAATTGCCTATTTTTCAACTAATGAAAAAAATTTAGGGTGTTACATTTCAGGTGACAAATTATAGATTTGAAAACAGTTAGATTTTTAGATATTCATTTCAAATCCTAATTTGTAGCTGAATATTGTAGAACTTTGTAGCTGAATATTTTTCATTTAGAATCATTTCATGGCTAAAATATTTAATACAAGATTAAAAAATGATGAAAAAAGGTAATATATATACTTGCAAATGAGAGTGTTGTGTGATGGTCTAGATGTGTTGTGTGTGCTGAAAGTCCTGAGTTTAAACATTAAAAGTTCGACACTTATTCTTTTTAATTCCTTGAAACCATTAGTAGAGATGGACATCATAAACCATCTGCCTCTGTAAGTGGTATTAAGAAATTCTGCCCGGCTCCCTCTGGAATGACTGGTTGACACAGATCATTTGCTAGAAGCGGCTGGAATACGTGCCTCTGAAAATGATTTTTTTCACCATCTCTGAAAATTCTTTTATCTAGTAGTTTCAATTAGTTTCTCTTGTCCTTCTATTTGATCTTTTAAATTGATATGATAATAATTATAATTATAATGCTTGTCATTGTTGTGAAAAATAATCACTTGTTTTCAGGGGAAAGGAAGAGCATTGTGCTGGAGGCGATGTAACTGCTGGTGTCCAGTCTGTAAATAATGGTAACTATATCTCTAGCTAGCCTACATATAAGATATATATATATATATCTAATGTCCAATGATGATTTGTTTCAATATTTGTGACTGTCTTTTGTTACCTGATTCAAAATCTATGTTACATATTGCAACTAGGTCTAATGTTGTTCCACATGTTCTATTTGTGTGTTTAACTCATAATAAACCAGAAAGCTGGAAGTAGGCTGCTGATTACTCCCGACATCAGTATTTGTTAAGCTTCATAATTGCAACATATATCAAACCTCAGGTGAGCTACATAGCTTTGTAGTGTTTCACTGTAATTAGTCATTCTCTATTCATTGCCTCTAAATGTTAGACAACATAACTATAGATTTCTCTTCTTACTGGAATACTCATTGGTGGAGGTGCTGGTATTTCTTCACATGGAAGATTTCGAGTTGCCACTGATAACACGGTATATGTTAGAAACCAAACTCAACAGACTTTTCTGTTACATTGTTACTTTTTTTATTTTTATCATTTTCAAGATGGGTCTAGGAAGCACAAAAATTTCACATGTCATGATGCAGCTTGAGATATGCATGTATAATGTTCTGCTGAATTTAAACATTTAGGCATAATATTCATCACCGAAAAGAGCCAGCACTGCCCTTCTGATGAATATTATGTCTGGAAGTTTATCGTATTAGGTTTCAGTTGTGGTACAAATCTTTTTGTGAGCTTGACTAGTGTTAATAGTTCTTTGCTCATTTTGAATGTGGAGAGTCTTTCTTTATTTTTATTAGAAATTCATAATATTTTGATGTGCCAAAATCTAGATCATTTACATTTTGAATATTCATATCAGGTTTTTGCAATGCCCGAAACAGGTCTTGGTCTTTTTTCCAGATGTAGGGGCGTCATATTTTCTGTCTCGGCTTCCTATGTTCTATGGTTATCCAAAACCTCCCTTCTTTGTTCAAATGAAATACATCTAGCTATGTCGTTACCATGTATTTTATATTATTTTGCTATTACTCCAGGAATATTATGCATCCTCGTATTCTTGTTTACTTTTCTATTTATACCATGTCATTAATTGATTTTTAACTTACTGAGTTCAGCTTTCTAGTTAGTCGTATGTCTAGCTTGGGAGATATTGTTAACTAAAATAGAATCTTAATTTTCTACAGGAGAGTATGTTGCGCTTACTGGTGCCAGATTGGATGGTGTTGAAATGCTGGCATGTGGTTGGCAACTCATTTTGTCCACTCAAACGTAGGTTCACTTGTAACTCAAATTTTAACTGAGCTGCCAAATTTTTCTTCAAGTTATGACGATGTTTGCTGTTATATTTACGTTTATCACTGTTTGGAACTATTACGTAAATCCGGATTTTTTTTTGTGGCCTGCAGCACAAAGGTCAGGTGTGTGGTATAGCATTTGCATGCTTTCAATCTTTGTTGGCCTGCATCAATAAGCGAAGATCATGTGTGTGGTATATCAGTCTACAGCTCCTAGTAAATAATCATTTTTTTCCCAGAGGCTACTATTGCTCGAAGAATCCGTTAAAAAGCTCGACACCTCGAGTACTTTTGCTGTGTGTAGTATTATCGATCAATTTGCTCAGCAACCATCACAACAACAACAATATAGCCTTTTATCCCAAACAAATTGGGATAGGCTAGAGATAAAACCCAAAAGAGACATGAAAACAAAGAACACATAAATGGTATAAGAAAAAAATTACGGTTCAGGCACGTTAATTACTAGTCTCAAGCGCTCCTATCATAGCTAAATCCTTAGGGATATTTCACTTCTTAAGGTCTCTCTTAACCGACTCATCCCAAGTCAGTTTAGGTCAACCTCTACCTCTCTTTACATTATCGACCCGCTTTAAAACCCCACTACGCACCGGTGCCTCAGGAGGCCTCCGTTGGACATGGCCAAACCATCTCAACCGGTGTTGAATCAATTTTTTCTCAATTAGTGCCACCCCAACCCTATCCCGAATATCGTCGTTCCGGACTCTATCCCTCCTTGTGTGCCCACAACACCATCGTAACATACGCATCTCTGCTACACTTAATTGCTGGATATGTCGCCTTTTTGTAGGCTAACATTCAGCACCGTATAACATCGCCGGACGAATCGCTGTCCTATAAAATTTACCTTTTAACTTCTAAGGTACCCTTCTGTCACAGTGGACGCCTGAAGCTTGACGCCATTTCAACCAACCGGCCGAAATTCTATGCCTAACATATTCATCAATGTCACCATCCTTTTGTAGCATCGATCCTAAATACCGAAAAGTATCTTTCTTGGCCACCACTTGCCCATTGAGGCTAACGTCTCCCTCCTCATTCCTAGTTGCGCTGAAATTGCACCTCATGTACTCGGTCTTGGTCCTACTAAGTCTAAACCCTTTCGACTCTAACGTGTGCCTCCATAGTTCTAACTTTCTATTAACCCCTGCCCTAGTCTCATCCACTAGCACCACATCATCAGCAAAGAGCATACACCAAGGGATATCACCTTGTATGTCCCTTGTGACCTCATCCATCACCAAAGCAAATAAATAAGGGCTCAATGCCGACCCTTGATGTAGTCCTATTTTAATTAAAAAGTCACTGGTGTCGCCATCACATGTTCGGATACACGTCACCACATCCCTGTACATATCCTTGATGAGGGTGATGTACTTAGTTGGGACTTTGTGCTTTTCCAAGGCCCACCACATGACATTTCTCGGTACTTTATCATATGCCTTCTTAAGGTCAATAAAGACCATGTGCAAGTCCTTCTTCTGCTCCCTATACCTCTCCATCAACTATCGTAATAAGAAAATTGCCTCCATGGTCAACCTATCAGGCATAAACCCAAATTGGTTTTGGGTCACACTTGTCACTCTTCTTAGGCAATGCTCGATAACCCTCTCCCAGAGCTTCATCGTATGGCTCATTAACTTAATCCCATGGTAATTAGTATAACTTTGAACATCTCCCTTGTTCTTAAAGATCGGTACTAATATACTTCTCCTCCATTCTTCAGGCATCTTGTTTGACCGAAAAATAAGGTTAAAAAGCTTAGTTAACCATACTATCGCTCTGGCACCTAGGCATCTCCACATCTCAATGGAGATACCGTCAGGGCCCATTGCTTTACCTCCCTTCATCCTCTTCAAAGCCTCCCCGATCTCTGCCTCCTGAAATCTCCTCACGAAACGTCTGTTGGTATCATCAAATGAGTCATCCAACTCCAAGGTAGGACCCTCATTCTCCCCATTAAATAACTTGTCAAAGTACTCTCTCCACCTGTCCTTGATCTCCTCATCCCTCACCAAAAGTTGATCCATCCCATCCTTGATGCATTTGATTTGGTTGATGTCCCTCATCTTCCTCTCGCGGATCCTAGCCATCCTATAAATGTCCCTCTCCCCTTCCTTCGTGCCTAGTCGCTGATAAAGGTCATCATACGCCTGAACTTTTGCTACACTCACCACTCGTTTTGCAGCCCTCTTCGCTATTTTATAGCCCTCAATGTTGGCTGCACTCTTGTCATGATGGAGGTGCTTGAACCACTCCTTCTCCGTAATAGCCCTTTGCACCTCGTCATTCCACCACCAGGTGTCTTTCGCTTCCCGTTTGCCTCCCCTACTCACTCCAAACACATCCGAAGCCACCTTCCAAACATATGTTGCCATCTTTAGCCACATGTCATCTGCATCTTCTCCTTCTTCCCATGGCCCCTCATCTAGCATCCTCTCCTTAAATGTTTACGCTACTTCCCCCCTAAGCTTCCACCATTTTGTTCTTGCAATCTTGGCCCGATTGTCCCGATGGACACGTATCCGAAAGCGAAAATCCGCCACCACAAGCTTGTGTTGAGGGACAACACACTCCCTAGGTAACACCTTACAATCTAAGCAAGCACGTCTATCCCCCCTCCTTGCAAGGATAAAGTCGATCTGACTCAGGTGTTGTCCGCTAAGAAAGGTCACTAGATGGGATTCCCTCTTCATAAAGATGGTGTTCGCTATTAACAAATCATAGGCCAATGCGAAGTTCAAAACATCCTCCTCCTCTTGATTTCTACTACCATACCCGAAACCCCCATGCACCCGCTCGAAACCTACATTAGTCGCAACCACATGGCCGTTGAGGTCGCCTCCTATGAAGAGTTTCTCGCTGATAGGCACAGTACTAACCATGCTATCGAGATCTTCCCAAAACTGCCTCTTGGTGCTCTCGCAAAGACCTACCTGTGGGGCATATGCATTGATCACATTTAGTGCTAAATCTCCAACTACCAACTGGACTAGGATAATCCGGTCACTTTGCCTCCGCACCTCAACTACTCCATCCTTAAGGCTCCTATCGATCAAGATGCCTACACCATTCCTACCCGATGTTGTCCCCGTGTACCAAAGTTTGTAGCCAGTATCTCCCACCTCCTTCACCTTCTGGCCCTTCCATTTAGTCTCCTGAACGCATAGAATATTTACACGCCTCCTAATTGTTATATCGACTAGCTCTCTTAACTTACCCATTAGGGACCCTACATTCCAGCTAACTTGACGAATCCTAGTTCCTCGGAAGAAAATAGTTCCTTGAATAGGTAAGCGTGTTTTTGACTGATTAATAGAAATATGCCCCATTCATAATGTCACTAATTTTTTAATCTCTTGTGCACCCCAGGATGGAAGTAATCAATAAATGCTTTTCTAAAAGCACAGTTGAAGAAATTATATCCACTCTAGTGAGTTTCTATGTGTCCACCTTCTCTGTCTTTATCATATAAGGAGCAAGTAGCCTCAAATTTGGCTGATGAATGGGTTGCTAGGACAATCCATTATTTAAAGAAGGCTTCTCCTCGTAGTCTAAAAATCACTCTGAGATCGGTATCCACTACAAACCACACATCATATTTATTTGTGCTATTAGTGTCAGTTTTGTGCACTAGAGAATAGTTGTTTCACTTTTTGTTTTGTACCTTTGAATTTAGATTAGAGAAGGGAGAACACAAACTATTACGGAATGCTTACATCGGGAATATAGAATTGTTTGCCATGTTATACGTGGTGATTTCAGCCGAGACTTATTTCAGGTAATAAAATATGGATATCATGAACACTGTTCTCTGCATTTTGTTGTCACTGCCCAGCAATGTTCTCTCCATCAACACCGTTGTAGGGATGCAGGGCTATACTTGTTAATAAAGATCAAAACCCAAAGGTTCATATAATTTCAAATTTAGCACATCTGCATCAAAATTTATTGCTGACAGATAATTTTATCTGATAAAACCTTTAGATAATAAATAATGGTGACCTTTTTTGGGGGACATGCAGTGGAAACCTCCAAGGTTGGACGAAGTGCATGAAGAGGCAGTTGAGGAATATTTCTCAAGAATTGATGATCCAGAGTGGGAAGATTTGAATCCACCCACAACCAGGCGTTCCCATAGAAGAATTATTGAGTCCAAGCTTTGATGGAAGCCTCTTCCCTACACATTATTGGAGCCTCGATTGTGGACATAATAACACATCATGTCATGTTTAAAGAGTCTCTGAAGAATGAAGACTACTGTTAAATCAAAACTAAATGTTCCAGTATATGTCAACGTATATAACTGAAGATACTCTTTGTTTTTAATTTAAAGATCTAAACAGTACTCCCTTCATTCCAAATTGTAATTTGTTTTGACTTTTTTGGTGCATGTATTTTGCTATGTACCTAGATAAATAATATGTCTAGATACATAACAAAATGCATGCACCAAAAAAGTCAAAGTGAACTACAATTTAGAACGGAGGGAGTACTAAACAGTACTGGAGCTGAAAGCACGCTAGCCATTATAATATTCTCCCTCCGTGTCAAATTGTAAGTCATTCCAAGAATCTTGGAGAGTCAAAGAAATTTAAGTTTTAGTAGAAGTGCACAAACCTTCTCTGAAGTGGAAATCTGTCTGGGTAAAGGTCTTATGTCTGAATCCTGCTAAAGTGGAAGGTACATCTGAGGTCTTCATCAATCAGAAAGGAAGAAGAATCACTTGGTATTACTCAGACAAAATGAGGCAAATTCCCCCTAGTACTCCTGATGATGATGATTTGGATGATATTGATGGTGAAGTGACTGATGAAGAGGACCCGGACTCACAAGAAGATAGATGGGCTGAACTGGGTACAGTTCCCCCAAAAGAACAGCTAGAGGGCAATGGTGCCAGTTCATCTACACACCAAGGCAAATCTCACAGTGACTGTAACAAACACTGCTATTCCCCTAGATGCAGTTGAGACAGCCAGTTTCTTTTCTGGAAATGATTTGGTACTAGTGAACCTGGATAGTGAAGTTAAAGACTTGTCTGCTGCTAAACTTGGCCCTATAGATTCTACGAAACTACTCTGTGCTAAACTAAAAGAGGCTGATATAAACATCTTGATCGCTGGAACTGAACATGGTGATCCCCAGAAAACAAAGCTCACTTAACCAGGTGCTATCTGTGTGGAACCGACTCGACAAAGTGCAAGAATACTGGACAAGGACAAGCAGATCCAGGTGAAAGAAATGACTAATAAGGCTGCACACAAAGGTATGAACTCTTCTAATCATTCATCTAATTTGTTATCTGTGCTGGAATGCTCTCTAGATGACATAGCTAAATCCTGTGGCTTTTCTTTGGGTATTGAGGAGGTAACTAGACTAGCTAATATTTCTTTGATTCAAGCAAAGGCGAATGCTATGACTGCTCTAACTAAAACCAAACAAAAGCTTTCTGCTAATATTGATGATGTTGGAGATCATGATCAAAATATTTTGACAGATGTGGAAACTAGCTTAGGAATAGATGAGATGAATAAGAGTTGTACTAACAGGAATGCTAACAGCGACAGGGATAAGAGTTATATCCAAACTGATGGAGTTAACGTTGGTAATATTTCACCACTCAATAGAGATATTGTGCTTCATAGTGATACTTCAAGCCCCATAGATCCAAATGAAAATCCTATTTTGGAATATTAGGGTGTTGGGGAATGCTGGTAGAAGAAAACTTTTGATTGAGTTAATTAACACACATTCTTTTGATTGTATTTGCCTCCAAGAGACAATTAAATCCTCTTTTAGACAAAGAGACCTAGACTCCTTTGCTGCTAATAGAGATATGCATTGGACATGCATGCCAAGTAATGGTCATTCTAGAGGTATGCTGATGGGGATTGATAGAGATATAGCTAGAGTTATTAATGAGGACAAGGGAGAGGTTTTCCAAAGCTGCTCCATGGAAATGATTCTAGACGTGTTCTCTTGGGAACTGATAAACATATATGGTCCTGCTCATGATGACAACAAGCTAGAGTTCTTGGATGAGATACAACAGAAACTCCTGAGTTCAGAATTACCTATCCTGATTGGAGGAGACTTTAACATTGTTAGATCAGTACAAGAAAAATCATCTAGAAATGTTAATCAGGCTCTGCTGGATGCATTTAACAACATGATTAATGTTGTTGTTTTAAGAGAGATTCACAGAATTGGAAGAAGATACACATGGTCTAACAAACAAAACCCTCCAATTATGTGTGTTCTTGATAGAGTGTTGGCATCAAGTGAATGGGAAGACAAGTTTGACCTATCCTCTGTGACAACTGGTCCTAGAGTGGGCTCTGACCATAACACATTAATTGTAGATACTGGAGGGGGACACCAATCAGTGCATTATTACTTCAGATTTAGTGCCCACTAGCTCAATCAGGATGGATTCAGAGAATGGATACAAGGGAAATGACCCCTTAGATTCAAGCATAGGATTTTGGACCATTGGCACATTACTTCGAGTAAGCTGAGAAGAGCTATGAAAGGTTGGGGCCAAAATATTGATAGTGAATTGAAAAGGAAGAAACAAGACATTATGGGAAGACTGCAGATCCTGGACACATGGAGTGAGTCTAGAGAGTTGGCACCAGTAGAATGGGTAGAAAGATATGAATTAGATATACAGCTTCAGAAGATTCTAACTGATGAAGAGGTACAATGGCAGAGAAGGGGGGAGAGAAGTGGATTTTAGCTAAAGATTAAAATTCTAGATACTTCCACAAATGTGCAAATGGGAGAAGAAGGAAAATGAAGATTACCATGATAGAGATTACAGGATCAGACGAGATTGATCAAGGCAAACTCAGAATGCACATTACAGACTATTACAAGATGCTATTAGAAGGTGTGGTGATCTTATAGGAAGTGCTTCCGGCCTTGGCTCGTAATGCGAGAAGCACTGGGGTGATGCGGGGCGACTGTGGGCTCGGCAAGGGGCTCGGTGTCGGTGGAGGGCTCACCACGGCGAGGGCGACATCGGTGAGGTCCTGCAGAGATAGAGGAAGAACTCCGATGAGCAAATGCTCGCACGAAACAAAGAAGGGAAAGGGAATGCGCTAGGCAGTCGTGGCTTCACCTTCGGGCTCCTCGGCACAGTAGAGACGATGATGGGTCGTCGGCAATGGCGACTGAGAGGTGGAACGGATCGATCGGACAGGAAGAACTCGCGGGGCTCGGGACATGGCTTTATTGGCTGGCAGGGAGGCGGTGGACAGCTGCAGGCACGCTACTATGACCAGGCAAGGTGACTGAGTGGCCATCA
Organism: Bothriochloa decipiens; assembly: GCA_023333625.1. NCBI lineage: Eukaryota > Viridiplantae > Streptophyta > Magnoliopsida > Poales > Poaceae > Bothriochloa > Bothriochloa decipiens. The sequence goes on from JALGXP010000628.1 coordinate 23,157, forward strand.
GTGCCACTCATGCGGTGGTTTCCACCGAGGGGAAACGGCAGCGGGGGCGCTTGCGCTGGAGGTGACGGGAAGGGCCGCGGGGACGCTACCAGGTGGGGCCAAGGCGGGGAGCAGGGTAGGGTGCTGGGCGGCCAGGCTAAACAGGCCGAGTAGGCCATGGTCTGGGCCACGGTTGCGGGCCTCAGGTGGGTAGGCTACACATGGGAAAAGAATAAAAAGGAAAGGGAAAGAGATGGGCCGGCTCAAGTTGCGGGCCAAAAGAGAGAGAGAGGGAAAAGGAGAAAGAAAAGGTCTTTCTATTTTTCTGGTTTTACAAAATTTGTTCAAATTCAAACGGAGTTTGAATTCAAACCACACAACACTATTCCTGCATTCAAACAAAAATTATGCTCCAGCATGAATGCAATAGAAGTGTTCCTAAACCTTGTAGTTGATTTTAATATTCATAAAAATAATATTTGGCCTAGGTGAAACATGATAAATTTAATAAAAACAAACAAAATTATTTACTACTTCTGAAAGTGATTTTTAGGGTGTTACAAACCTACCCCCCTTAGGGTGAATCTCGCCCTCGAGATTCGGAAGATTCAAAGAGATGGGGATGCTCAGATTTTAGGTCTTCCTCTCTTTCCCATGTTGCCTCATCCTCAGAATGCCTATTCCACTGAACCTTACACATTTTGAAAATCTTAGTTCGGGTGATTCTTTCTGCCACGTCCAAGATCTTGATGGGATACTTAGTATATATGAGATCTTCCTTAATATCAAGCTCCTCTAAAGGCAACTGTTCTTCATCAGGCACTCGTAGACACTTCTTAAGCTGTGACACATGAAGCACATTGTGCACTCTAGATATACTCTCTGGCAACTCAAGCTGATAGGCTACCTCTCCTCTTCTTTCAAGAATCTTGAATGGACCCACATACCTTGGTCACAACTTCCCTTTGACACTAAACCTTTTAATCCCCTGATTGGTGACACTTTGAGATACACGTAATCACCAACCTTAAACTCTAACTCTCTCCTTCTAGTATCTGCATAACTTTTCTGCCTTGAGCGGGCTATCCTTAGGTTCTCTCTAATTGTTCCCAACTGTTTTTCTGCCTCTCTCAAGATATCTAGGCCAAATACTTGTCTTTCACCTGCCTGGTTCCAGAATAGTGGTGTCCTACATCCTCTGCCATACAATGCCTCAAATGGTGACATTTTCAAACTTTTTTGATGGCTGTTGTTATAAGAAAATTCTACACAACTAGTACCATATTGTAGTGCACATGCTCTCAACATGTCTTCTAGAATTCGATTTGTTCTTTCGGTTTGCCCGTCTGTCTGTGGATGATATGCTGAACTAAAATTCAATTTTTGCCCAAAGACTCATGAACTTTCTGCCAAAATATTCGAGGTAAACTGAGTTCATCTGTCAAAAACAATCTTTTTTGGAACTCCATGCAAACATACAATTCTTTCCATGGTTTTCACAGGTAGGAAATGAGCTACTTTGGTTAATCGATCCACAGTTACCCATATTGAGTCATACCCTTTCTAAGTACGAGGTAAACCCACAATGAAATCCATTCCCACTTCTTCCCATTTTCATTCTGGAATTTTCATAGGCTGAAGTAACCCATTCATGAAAGATGAGTTGGAAGATTTGGCGGGTCATCGGCTGAAGGCTTTGCTCAACATTGAAGAGAATAAGAAAAGAGTTGCTAGGTAGTATGACAAGAAGGTAAAGGTGAAGGAATTTGTTAATGGCGATCTAGTCTGGAAACTGATTTTACTGATTGAGACTAAGAGTGTAAAATTTGGCAAGTGGTCTCCTAATTGGGAAGGTCCTTATCGAGTAAATTGGTCCGTTCCTGGTAATGCTTATATCCTAGAAACTCTTGAAGGAGAAATATTTCCAAAAGCGTTGAACGGTAAATATCTGAAGAAATATTATCCTAGTATTTGGATGGATGCGTAAAGAAGGATGGGCTGCGGTGGAAGGAATGTTATATGGGCCCGTCGATACAGGATTTTTACTACACCGCGCGCTATGTTCGAGGAGAAGTTCAGGTGGCTTGACAGTGAATAATCATGACTTGGAGGAAATTTTGGTGCATAAAGTATTTTATACTCCGAAATTAGGGGCATGTGTTGACACCATTTTTGGGAACGTGTCAATAAGGATTGGGAGACTAAACTAAATCCGCAAAAGGTTGGTTTTTCTTTAGCATTGCTTCCAAACTGCTGATGGGTGGTTGCCGATGAAGGGCATGTTGATCTCGTACATTGTCGATGAAGCCGAAGAGCTGTTGTCAATAAGAGTGGTAGGAAGACTGGGAGGTTGTTGCCAATGCCAGGGATGTGCTGATGAAGAGATAACTTCATCATGACGGAAGCGGACAGAGGATCGGCGACACAGAGCTTATAATTTGCGTAGTATAGTTTGAGTCCAACTCCTATACGAGTTTTATTTCTTTCCTTAGGAGGTAGAGTTCGTATAAGGAATTAGTTTATTTCTTATATATTTGAGCTTTGCATGTTAAATTAGGACTCTTCGATTAGTAGAGTATAAATATATGCCGAGGGGCATTTTAATAGACATCCAAGCATCAATAAACAAATCTACTTTTTATCGCAATTTACTTCTACCAGTACTTTACTTTTCGACGACTTCGTCAAGCATTTTCTTTTTCAACGAGTTCTTTCAAGAATCGATGGGCTGCATCAACTTGATCTCCGGCGACCTTGCAGGTTTCGTATTTACTGAGCACGATTCAGGCTTTGACTTTCGGGCGTATCGCTGTCGTCTCGTCTGATCTGTTCAACAGTTATCGAATACATTCTGAGCTTTGACGTCCGGGCGTATCGCTGTCGTCTCGTTCGGATTTTATTTAAGTTATCATCCTTGTCGATTAACAGGTCAAATCGACTGTCACACTTCGGATATCGAATTTGGGTATTAGCCCGGTGTGTTTGCAGATAGAACTTTGCATCAACAGCCGGCGATGTCCGCCGCCGCGTCGACTGTCGTCTCCGGCGAGCCCGATCGCTTCGATCGATCTGAGCCGTCCATCGCAGAATGATCTGCCAGAAACAGCCCGTACCCCTTCGTGGGGCACCTTTGTGAAAAAACCCCTGGGTTTCAGTCTAATCTGTTAAAAGCCCTTGGCGCTTTTGATAGAATACGTCTTCTCCACCAGAAAGCGTATTTTCTGGTTAACAGATCCATAATACACTTTGTCCCTTGGAAAGCGTATTTTCCGTATAACAGCTTGCAGAATACGTTTCTTTCACTGGAAAACGTATTTTCCCTTTTCAGTTTCAGAATACGTTTTCACTTATTTACAGTCTTGCCATTATCTTTAAATGCTTATATCTTTCACGTTTTAACTCCGATTTGGTCCGTTCAAATTCCGTTAGATTCATAATTTCATAATCTACACAGTGGTGCTACTGTTGAAGTATTTTGGAAAATTTATATTTTTAGTCTATATTTAATATATTTATTTATCTATAGAAAATCTTCGAAAAATCATATCTTCGCCGTTATTACTCTGTTTTCAGTGAACTTGACGTCTCTGTGATCGTAGCAATGTGTAGAAGAGTTTTAAAAGCTTTTTAGTCTATTTTAATGAGATTGATGTACTGTTCTTCTAATAATTCTTTGTTTGCTTTGTGTATGTATGCTCGATTGGATTGTCTAGTGTTGATTGTTATGCCGAGTTCAGACGGTGAGGTTTTTCTTGAGCAAGGCTATTTCGAGAATCAGCAGGATCAGCAAGACTTTATGAATCTGAGCAAGTATAACATGGATCTTCCTTGTTACCTATTCACTATAATTAACAATTCATATGCATGTGTCCGGATGATGACCTAGAGATTATCACTAGCTTTGATATCCTGATTCCTTGA
>JALGXP010000629.1:0-27010 GCA_023333625.1 Bothriochloa decipiens
GACAAGTTGAGGCAGCTCAAGAATGTTAGATCTGATAAACTTGATGGTATTTTGCTACTGAAATAATTGTAAGATAGGTCGAGGGATTCTAGTTTCCTTAAAGAACCAGTATCATCTGGAATCAGTCCACTTAACTGGTTTTTAGATAGATTCAAACTCCAAAGTCCCTTGAGTGAAGTTAGTTCCTTCGGAATCTGTCCAATGAGACCATTACTTGATAAATCTATCAACACAGTATGTTTTGTGAATTCGTGTGTATAGTTAAGCTCTCAATTTTTTATGAATGTTGATATGCTATCGCTACTGTAGTTTTCATAATGATCTCTTTCAAATGGATCTGCCATGGCTCTCAACCTTTCTAGGGATGAAGGTATAATTCCTGATATGTTGTTGTTATGTGCTACATCCATGTAATGAAGTCCAACAATCCTTGATAACTGCCTAGGAAGGTGACCATGAAACATATTCGACCTTAGGATCAGCACCTCTAAGTTGGGCATTTTCTCTGCTACCCATATTGGCACACTTCCAGAGAACCTATTATACGAAAGGTCAAGAAAGCTTAAACTTACAACATATTGAAGGAAATGAGGAAATTCGCCAGACAGATTGTTATTTCTCAAGTCTAGCATAGACAAAGAAGATAAAGTGTTATTTTGACATTGTGGAAAACCACCTGTTAGCTGATTGTTTGATAGGTTTATTTCATGGAAAGTATTACAAATGTATGGTGGGATGGCACCTGTGAACCGATTGTTGTAGAGATACAAACTACCAAGGTAAGGGGCTTTGAGATTTACTGGTAGCTGTCCCGAAAAAGAATATCCAGAGAGATCCATGCTTAGTACGAGCGGCAGCACCAACTTTGGTGGTAAAGTACCACTGACTTTATTTCCTGACAAGTTCAATATGGAAGCGCTAGGAAATACAACCCAGAACCAGTGTGGCAAAACATCATTTATCTTTGTGTTTGAGATATCAAGCCCCTGCATGCCCATTTGCCATTTCAACCAGGAAGGAAACTGAGGCCCCATGTCGCATGAGCCAAAATATCCATATTTTAGTAATCTAAATGAAGGAGCCCAATCTTCACCAAAATCCAATTTCAGGAAGGTTTTTTCAATGTCTTTTTTTGACAGAACCGGTCGGAGAGTCCCCGACCCCCTTTTTTTAATTTAATGAAAGAATGGTTATATACAGGGTTATTTTACAAGGCTTGCAAGCCCAAAAGAAAAAAAAAAAGGAAGGTATTACATATAGCTATCTCTCCAGGCCTTTAGCCGGGTGCTTCTAGGAGGCTTGGTTTTGATGCACACCAATCCAAGTTCCTCCTTAAACTTCAACTTCCACTGGCTTTCACTCCTTTGACCGTTATAAAAAATAATCTTATTCCTCATGGTCCAAATTACCCAGCATGCAGTTAGCATTATTTCTCTGAAGATCGGGTCACCAAAGTCACTCCTTGCCTTGAGAACCATGTCCAGTGGGCTGATCGTTAGGTCCCATTGCACTAGGATTGTGCTCCAGCAGTTTTTGCTAAAGGGGCATTCAAAGAAAAGATGGAAACATGTCTCCTCACAGTTCAAGTCACATAGGACACAACTGTAGTCATCTAGTTGCATCTTTTCCCTCTTCAGGATGTTCCAGGTATTCAACCTGTCTCTAATAAGGAGCCAAAAGAAAAATTTGTGGTTACCAGGGTTACCTGCTGACCATGTCCTTTTGAACATCGGGGGTGCTGGTTTGCTACCAGTCAATAGTTCATATGCCTTCTTGCTTTTGTACCCCCGAGCCCCCCATGCATACTCCCACACATCACATGTGTCAATTTCCTAGTCCCTGGAATTGATAATCTGCAGTAGCTCATCCAACTGAGAATTGGCTTGCCAGGACAATGTGGGCTGAAGACTCTATCCATGGAGGCTTCTAGGAAGAATCTGATGGAGCACTTAGGCTTTCTGGTAAAGGAGAAGAGTTGTGGGATTTTGTCTTTCAGAGCTTGATCGACCCACACATCAGTCCATAGGTAGACAGTGTTTCCTTTGTTTGGGGTGCATCTTGTGAAACTCTGGAATTTGTCAAAAAGTTTTAGGACATCTCTCCACCAGAATGATCCTGCTGGAGCTCTTGATTGGGGAGGAGTGTTGGTGTTGCAATACATCTGACTCCATGTGAGTGAAACCTAGGGTGTGTCAGCATGATTATAAAACTTATCTAGGTATTTCATTAGTAATGCATCATTTTGACTTTCAATGTTAATGATACCCAGACCACCCTCCTCTTTTGGTTTATAGACTGATTCCCAAGCAACTAGGTTTCTGCCTCTTCTGTCCACCTCTCCTTTACTCCATATGCATTTTTTCCTGAACTTGTCAATCTATTTGATAATCTGAGGAGGGAGTTTGAGACTGCACATGTAGAAAGTAGAAAGGGCAGAGAACAATGAGTTTACTAGGATCAGCCTTCCATGATATGACAGGAACTTGTTTATACCACTCATCCTTCTCTCAATTTTGCTGATCATGGGGGTAAAGTCACTAATGGTAGGTCTAGTGGTCCCCAGTGGCAGACCAAGGTAAGTGAAAGGTAGGGATCCAACTTGACAACCAAAGGTATTTGCTAAATGTAGGGCTCTTTCTGGACCTATATTAATTGGTACCATGTTGGATTTGGAAAAGTTGACATGAAGCCCTGTGGAATCAGAGAAGGTCCTCAGGAGACATTTCAAGTTGAAGATGGTCCTTGCATCACCTGGCAAAAATAAGGAGTGTGTCATTTGCATACTGCACTATTGGGAAGTCCCCCTGCAACTGGTCATACAGTGGATGTTTTAGGACACCATTTCTCCAAGCTCTATTTGTAATGCTCTAAAGTAAGTCTGCTGCTAGGACAAATAGAAGGGGAGATAGAGGGTCACCTTGTCTCACCCCTCTTTTACACTGAAAACTTTTCCCTAGGAGTCCATTGAGCAGGACACTAGATGTGCCTGAGGTTAGGATGTTATGAACCCACACTCTCCATTTCTCTGAAAAGCCTTTATGTTTCATCACCTCTAAGATCACCTGGTGTTCTAGCTTATCAAAAGCTTTTTCAAAGTCCAGCTTAAGGATTACAATCTCTTTTCTAGACTGGTGGAAGAAGTGAAGGAACTGAAATGACCAAGCTAAACAATCTTGGATTGTTCTACCTCTAATGAACCCATACTGATTGTTGTGGATGAGCTGCATGATTACTGACTGAAGCCTATTCAACAAGATCTTGGTGATGCCTTTCAGAGAGTAGTTTAGTAAGGAGATAGGTCTGTAGTCATTGACCCCTTCAGGGTTATCCTTTTTTGGAATTAAAGCAATAACTAAAGAATTGATGCTGTGGAGATCTATATTGTTCTATAAAAAGTCCTGGAACAGCCTGACATAATCATTTCTAATAATATTCTAACACTTTTTGATAAAGAGTCCATTGAACCCATCTAGGCCTGGGGCATGACTATTAGGCATGGATTTGATTGCATCCTTAATCTCCACAGTACTAAAGTCATGATCAATGCAACTCAAGTCATGAGCAATAAGGAGCTCTTCCAGATTGTAGGTGATCCTAGTGTATTCAAAAACCCCATCCTACCTTTGAATGATTCCTAGAGCAGATTTGCCTTCTGTTCATGGTCCATGATTAGGTTCCCTGCACTATCACTTAGGGTGACAGTATAATTTTTCTTGTGAGCAATGGTTGCCATGGAGTGGAAAAAATGTGTGTTCTCATCACTTAGGTTAACCCACCTCACAGTATTTCTCTGTCTCCAGTATATCCTCTTGGATTCTAGGAGTCCTTCTAGGTGCCTTTTGACAAGTCTTCTGAAAGCACTCTCCATTCTAGAAAGAATTATTTGATCCTCTAGGTCGTCCATCAGAAGGATGACCCATTGACAGTAATGTATTTGTTTGTTCAAATTAGACAGGCTTTTGCTCCATTTCTTTAGCCCTGTCCTAACTTGTTTCAATTTTGTTGCCAGGTGTTTGGCATCATCAGCATGGTAGGGAGAGTTGTTTCGATGTAAGCTCATAGTGTTAAAGAAGTCAGGATGATTTATCCAGTAGTCCTCAAATCTAAACAGGTTGGATTTGGGAATGGCACTACCAATGTGGATGACATAAGGGATATGATCAGAAATTGGTTTGCCAGGGGCTGCACAAAGGTAGCAGGAAAGGTTAAAGACCAGGTGGAGGAGCAAAACACCCAATCTAACTTGACAAGAAGTGACTGTATCTTCATATTGCTCCAACTGAAGTTCCTTCCACTGAAAGGGATGTCAGTTAGGTCAAGATTAGCAATTAGTTCATTGAACAAGTTCATCTCAGCTATATCACCACCAGGCCTATTTCTGTTGTCATCACATATGTACATGTTGAAGCCTCCCCCTAGCATCCACTTATCAAATTCAGATGTGTCAACATTAACCAGCCAAGTGACAAAGGCATACTTTTCTGCATAAGTGCCTGAGGGGCCATAAATATTTATAAGGTGGAAACAACTGTTATCCAGTTTTGAAATGAACTTCACTATGATAGCATAAGAGTTGCTATGGACTAAGGTGCCCTCATATTGGTTACTATTCCAGACAGTCAGGAGCCCCCCGAAGCTCCTATGGATGGATGGAAGACGAACTTATCCATATACCTAGGACAGAACTTCTTGATGTAAAACATGTCAAATGACTCTCTTTTGGTTTCTTGCAAACAAAGAATCTGGTAGGCACTTTCTGATATTTTCTCCCTTACTGCATCCTATTTTCCTTGGGAGTTAAGCCCCCTGATGTTCCAAAAAAGAACTTTCATGGATCTTTGATTATTATTTGTGTTAGCCATAAAAACACTTTGTGGGAGGGTTGACATTGTCTTACTCCACAGGAGCAGGAACAACATGATATAAGAATGGAAAGCAGCAGATAGTAGCAAATATGCACAATGATCAAATAACAGCTGGGTGTCCAAATCAGATACTTAAGCATCAACATTTTGGGATAAAGGGAAATAAAGTGTGATCCAAAAGGGGGACACATGCCCATATTACAAGCATTCAACTTATTTAGAGACAGTACAAGCACTGGGCATAGTAGCAAACAAAGACACCACTATTTTTACACACCAACAGAGACAATGTGTGGGGCAAGCACGTAGAGAGACTATTCATCTATGTTGTCCTGGTTCAGGAGATTAGCAGACATAGTCCTAGACTTGATCTGCAGGAAGTTCTCTCCTATTCCTTCCATGTCATTAAGGGATAGGTAGGGAGAAACTTCATAAGGAGGAATCATGGCCAGGGGCACAGGTTCATTTGTAGATTTAGCAGTCTTCTTCCCCTTCTGGTTCTTACTGATCTTCTTCTTCTTGCTGGGTTCTGCTGCTTCTTTGTTTTTGGTCCCACTGGCTCCCTCTACTGTTTTGTATCCACCAAGCTTCTGAGCCACCCTTGAGCTCCTCCTTAGGAAGGTTGGCTTCAGTTGATCCTTGATCTTGATTGTCTTCTTCTTGCCAGGGGTGCCCTAGAAGATTGCTGGTGGGCTTTCAAGGATCTCCAGTTCAGAGTCTGTGAGTGCTGGGTCCTGAGGAACAGAGAGCAAACTGACTGTTGGCATTATGCTACCATGGCATTGTGAGATGGTAAAAGGGGATGGATTAGATTGTACCTAAGCCGAATCACTTTCTATTTCTAGGTCCACGAGGTTAGGGTCCAGTTCATGTTTCGTACTCTTCTCAGTGTGCCTCTCTTCTGGGCCTTCTTCCTCCATCTCATCGGAGCCCATCCCCAACTTGCTATTTCCTTCAATAGCACAGTGCATGGCAATCTTATCCATGCCATCTTCATCAAGCTGGGGTTGCAAGATCAAAGCCAAATGGGCAAGGATATTAAAATCATCAAAGTATGAAGGGATGAAGAAATCATCAAATGAGTATAAGGCAGATAGATTTCTAAGGAAAGGAACACTTGGATTGGAGAGAAGGGCTACCTGTGTCATGAGTGAAGGGATGACTGCAATAAGAGGCTCCTCAGCACGTCCTGGTCCAATGATGATGGATTTCAGTCTTGGGGCTGAGGTAGCAGCTCTCTGAATAACTTTGGCCATGTCGACAATTTTGGCAGCATCGAAGAGTTTGCCTTTGCCTTTCTGTTCAGCCGGGACTCTTGTGATGGATGAGGAGCAATCTAAGTCTGCCAGCGTTCAGCATTGTCAACTTCTTTAGTAGATGGGCGATTGTTTACCGCTCCGTCATCAACATTCATCTGATTACTATTATTGGAGCCTTCAGGTGTCAGAGCAAAGTTAGCAGAGGGTGTTGGTCCCATCCAGCTTGGGGCATCAGCAGGGAGAGGATGCAGAGGGCCAACCACAATAGTGGCCTCTTCATCACGAAGTTCAGGTATTCCATGTCTCCTCAGGACATAGCAGGGGAGGGTCCAAGATCTCCCTTTGGGTGGTACCCCTGCATTTTCCTTTATTGAATCTGGTATCTTTGCATCGTCATTCAGATAGACTTGCGCTACCACCCTAGCTAGGTTTTCAATTTCAAAGCAGTCCATCATGATGCCAAATCTAGAGACAGCCTTAGCAATTTCAGGTCTAGTTTTTAGATCTTCAGGAAAAGACATAATCATCACCCATGCTTCCCGGTCTAAATCGAACGATCTGGCATTTATATCTTCATCATGCTTAACCAAAGACATGGTGTAATTCTCATCCAAATGGAAAACAGGACCCAGAAAATGCTCACGCTTAAGCGGATTCCTAAAGTGGACAAGAGCATCGCCAGTGGCGCAAGGGTGAATTTCGAAAGGGAAGACCTTATGGGTGTCGATGAAGAAGTCGAGGAGCGCCGCCTTCAGCTTCTTGAACTCATCCTTGTTCTTTTTCACTAGCGGATTCATCCTGACGATCGCCAAGTCCTCATTGCAATGCATGTAGCAGCTTGCCAGGTACACTTCTTGGCAGATTAGCTGGTGGTCAAAGCGATCTTCCAGCGTGAAGCCCTCCGGGACGAAGGGGCGGGGGTCGCAGGCCCAGTTCGCCATGGCTTCCGGAGGAGTGTCAGGTGGTGGAGTCATATGTGTTGGGATTAGGTGGGCGAAAGGGCTAAGGTTGGGGGCGCCGTCAAGTTTTATAGGTCCGGGGGGGTGTCCCTCCGTTTTCCAAACGGGAAACTTGACGGAATCTCCGTTGATTGCGTTGACGGGCAAGGCAAGAGAAGGATTTGTGCCCATAGTTGAAACAAAGATGACATCTTACCAAACCAATGCATTCTTGCCTAATGTGGCCCATGCCCAAACACTTGGTGCACGAGATAACAGGCCTGGGCTTCTCTGGCTGGGACGGGGTTTTCTCCGTTGATAGCGTAGGATTCAAATTTGAATTTTGCTCTCTCAACGGCTGATTGCCTTGAATGCCCGCTGATGCCACTGATGTCTCATGATGAGATTTTGGAAACCACCGAAGAACACGCCTTTTGCCATGATCAGGGGCCTTGTTGATCGAAGGAAAAACCTTCGAAGCATAATTCAAGAAATAATTATCCAAAAAAACTAAGTCACTTAAAGAGATTCGGCTTGGAAACCTGACGAGATAGACTAGATCTCGTAGCTTCAGCATAGGATTTTTTCTTCGAAATCGGGTTTTTCCTGATTCTGCCTTTGGGGCCGACATGCTCCCATTCGACCTCTTGTTCTAGCTGCTAGAGATGGAGATCACGGTGCCAGGTGGGGCCTCCTCCACTCCACAGATGAAAGAAAACAGAGAAATGTTGGTAGTAAAAACTCTTAAGATTATAAACCATAAAACCAAAATTTTTGCAAGACACCGAGAAATCAAACATCCAGCCAGATAGGAAGAAGACATTGAAATCCTTGGCTCTACCACCCAGGCAAGATTGCAGGATGAGCCCAACAGAGTCTAGATTGAGTCTGATGGAACTTCTGCCAAAACTCACAACCAGTTTGAATGCAAAGCCGGCATTGATTGACTCACCGAGCATCCAAAGCACTCCTTGACGATGGAGGCGAAGTTGAGCCCTAGGTCAAAGTTGAGATCCAAAAGGCTGGCCATGGAGAGCGCCGGGACCAACACGAGCGGGTGGAGACATCGTCAGCGAGGTGGTCAGCGGTGGAGAGGGAGGAGGCGAGGGGGGAGGTGGAGGGGCGCAGGTGGAGGAGCGTCATTTCTGACTTGTTGATGTTTTTTCAATGTCTAGCTTCTTAAGGTTCACAAGATTAGCAAAATGTTCTTTTGTAAGCACACTACTAAAGTTATTGAAGCGAAGGATTAGGCAAGTTAAATTATGAAGTGCTCCAATCCCACTGGGTATGGCACCGTCCAACATGTTTTGGGAGAGGTCAAGGTAACTTAGACCCCTCATGTTTCCAATCCCACTAGGCATAGAGCCAATCAACATGTTATGTGAGAGGTAAAGGTGACTTACACTCCTCAGGTTTCCTATCCCACTAGGCACAGAACCAACCAATATGTTATGTGAGAAGGTAAAGGTGACTTAGACCTCTCACATTTCCTATCCCAGATGGTATAGAACCACCCAACATGTTATGTGAGAGGTCAAGGTAACCGAGACTCCTCATGTTTCCTATTCCAGATGGTATAGAACCAACTAACATGTTCCTTGATAGGTCAAGGTAGCTAAGACTACTTAGATTTCCTATCCATGTTGGTAACTTCTCGGTCAAAATTGCACCCTGCAAGTGTAGTTCACGCAACTTGCTCGAACAATGTGGCAATCTCCCTATCATGTCCGCTTTGTTCCAAATTGAGTAACTGCAAACTGCATAAATTTTCCAAGGTCATTGGAACGATACCTGATATGGAATTCCAATCTATATACAAGACTTCAAGGGAGGGCATATTTCCTAATGCAGCAGGGATGGGACCAGACCAACCGCAATCAGAGAGATAAAGCTCCTTGATGGAAGTGACATCCCAAAACCAGTTGTGTTGGAGAAAGGAGTTAAATGGATTTTCAGATAAATCAAGGATCTCAAGATGTGTGAGGTTAGAATGGGAAAGAGGAGAGATTGTGCTGTTCAGGGAACAGTAACACATGTAGAGGCTTTTCAGATTAGACAGCATATTAACCTTGCTCGCCCAATCACTTGCGGAGCTAAGGTTTAATCCGCACATACCTAGGATCTTTAGTGAAGATAGATGTGGGAACCATGTAAGATCTGATACGTACTGAACATAAACACTGCCAAGATAAAGGTTCTGCAAGCGAGAAAGGTTACCAAGCTACGAAGGTATACTCCCCGAAAAAACAGCATCGACGAGGCTAAGATATTTTAGATTGTTGAGGGCACCCAAAAACGACAAAGGTTCGCTTGTGTTATAATTGAAGTCATTTAAGCTAAGATCCAAGTATCTCAGGTGTGGTAAGGCGGCAATAATGGTGGAGTTCATGATCTGACCTCTCGATTCAATACTTTCCGTAGAAGCATCAAACCCACTAAGTTCAAGCTTGATGACATGGCCGGTTTGGTTGTCGCACCAGACTCCCTTCCACCCGCAGCAGTCTTCGCCTCGCCATGACAAGAGGATCCCATTAGGGTCTATGTCGCTTTTCTTTAAGGAGATGAGAGCCTCACACTCACTTGCGACGCAGCAACGAGCCGAGACCGCCCTTGCGTGAGCAGAAAAGGATGAGGGCAGTGTCAAGGAAAGGATCAAGATGAAGACTGCAGCAGCACTGCAGCAGCTCCTTGAAGATGGAGTAGCCGAGCAATCATTTTTTTTTCCTTTTTGGCTATTTGTGCATGGAATGCAAACTATGTACTCCAGTAGTTTTTTTTGAGAAAGTGACTAGATTTCATTAAATTAAAACCCCTTTTACAACTGAGACCTTAATACAAAATAAAATTATATTGAAGCACACCACTAGGTCTTGAAACTTTATCTTCCTCGCGTCCAGCGGCGTACTCTTCAGGAAACTCCATGGAAGTACAGTAGATCTAGACCCGAGAGTCACAGTCCCAACCAACAGAAGACTCCATGAACATGGAGACCGCATAAGAGGCGCAATATGTTCAATCATTATAGGGAGTAAAGAGCGCCGAGAGCACATCGGTTGTATCTTCTGAAGGTTGAACTGAACTTAGGATCCGACGTTTCTAGCGTCACAACCAGCAACCGGAAGGGCAAATCCGCTGCCGTCGGTATCACCGGCGGCCGGAACAACGATCTCGCAGAAGGGAAAAATAGATCCAATCCCTCCTCGAGAAGAATTATTCCAACATACCTCGATCTCAGGAACATGCCATCATCGGAGACGACGACACATCCACCAATCATCTGGTACGAAGTAGGAAGCCGTCTCGAAGACATCGAAGCGGCCAACCAAAACCTAACCCTAATTATTATGGTGGAAAAAAAATAACGGTGAAACAACCTAAACAACAGTAAATCTGCTAAAAAACGATGAACCCCGTTCCTTCTCACCACTGGCAGGAGGCCGAAGACGAGAGGAACAGGGCAGGCAGGCAAAGTCACTGGAGGCGGCGGCTGGGGCTGGTGGCACATAGGCTTGATTTACCTCTCTCTATATATATGCAAAAAAAGGAGGGATCGATCTCTGTATATGCACAAACGCAATGAAGTCTACTTGCCGTGCTTGACCAGCAGGCACTACCACCAGATGCTACCAGGTCAAGTAAAGTAATCCAGCGGTCGACAGCAGGTAATATTCCACTACCACTCCATCAATCAAATAACTCCCGCGTGGTTGTCACTTGTCACCCACACTACTACGAAGGATACGACCATCATCATTGGATCTATCGACACGCGTCAGGCGTAATACTCCACTACTACATATTCTTCGACATACTCCCTCCGTTCCCTTTTAATCTCTCCGTCACTTGTTTAGAAGTTAAACGTACTCAACTTTAATTAAATATATATAAAACAATTAATAATTATGATATATAATTATTATCATTAGGATAGATCATTAAATCTTTTTAAATTAATTTTATTTGGAGATACAAATATTGTTAATATTTTCGACAAATCTAGTCAAACTTAAAAAACATGATTAACACGAATGAATACCATCGTTAGAAGAATGAGTAGTAATTATTTCTTGAATCTATACGCACTTTGTCTTGTCCAATCCACAATAATTTTTGCGACTTTACGGCCTCTGTACATTTGTGCAGGGATGGCTGCTGGCTATTTTTTTTTCACCAGACCCCGTAGTGCGGGAGTCTACGGCACTGGGTACGTCCTTTTTATGTCTCAATCAATAAGAATTCTTGGCGCATATTGGCTATCCAGTCAATAGGAATTCTAAGCACATGTTGGTTGTTGCTTATCCGAATCATAGCTCTCAGTCAATTTTAATGTTGTGGTCTTCCCTCATAACTTTTTGCATGACTACTTTTACTCTAACAGCAGCAGTGATCATATACTCCTAGATTGACAAATTTAAAAAACAGTCTTTGGAGACGAGATGACTTAAATGCAAAAGGGCTTCTTAAGGCAACTTGGGAAATGATGTGCATGCCAAAGGAAGAAGGTGGTCTAGCGGGTGACTAACTTGATCTCACAATAAAGCTTTAATGATGAAAAATCTTCACAAATTTTAAACAGTGGCGGACCTAGGATTCAGACATAGGGTATGCATGGGAAAAAAAATAAAAACTAAAGAAAAATACAGCTGTATGGGTTTGAACTAGTGATCTCTTACTCAAAATTGGACGTCCTTGCCACTAGGCTAATCTGATACAATGATAATTATAAGGTACTAAATTTTTTTATCAGTTAACGGTATAGTATTAAGTACATGACATGGCCCATAAGGTATGCGGTGGATCACCTTGCATACCCTGTGGATCCGCTCCTGATTTTAAAGTAAGTTGGATACGAGGATATCCCTTGGGTGAACATGGTTGGGGAAACTCTACCCAAATGGAAGGCTACCAAATCATGTGAAAAAAGATTCTTTCTGGTGGAGGGATAATCTAGAATCATTGGACACGCGATTGGTACCCAAATGGATGTATAGATAAAAGAATCCACCACAAGCAGACGGTCAGACACAGTGATGCCGGAATAAGAGAGAAGCTCGCCGCGCGTTTCCAGCCCCGCCGCCGTGCGCCGCCGCTCCCGGCCCGGCCGGGACTTAGCCGCCGCTCCCGGCCCCTTCCGCGCGCGCGAGACCGACGCACGCCGCTGCCTGCCGCATTATGCTCCGGCCATTCCTCTCCCCTCACCGTTCTGCCGCCTCCACCGCAGCAGCCGCGGGCGCCGCGGCGATGCGACCCACATCCTCACACTGTCGGCGGCGCTGACGCATCTCATGTGGTGCGAGATCGAGCCGCCGCCGTGGAAGGGCGGCGCCCAGTGCGGAAACAACCCAGACTACGAGTGCCTTCGCGCCGAGCTCCGCCGCCAAATGGCTTCCGCATGGCTGAGCCATGCTGCTCTTCCGCAACCGGTGTAGCTGCCCTGTTGCTAAGCTCGAAGTCGAAGAATGGCCGGGGGCGTCCCCAAGAGCAAGCGGCGCAACAAGATGTGAGTGATGATTGTACTGCTTGCTCGACTATTGTTGAGATTGTTTGTGTTTGAATCACAGTAATGTTGTCCTGTCCTAGAATGCATCTTTTCCTTTTCTTTTTAGTGGGCTGAAATATTTAACCATTTTTTTGTTTGTGTTTGAACTAATAAAGAGATAAACTGTTTATCTATGATTCATTTCTGGATGACTAAAGTACGAGGGGGTCCTGCTACTGAATAATATACTTTCTACTCACTGTGGAGGCTTACTATTTTGTTGGACATGGGTTGATCTTTTGAATAACATTTCCTAACTTAGAGTGCCTAGCTTACAATCCACTCGAGTTGATCTTTCAAAGACAAAAAACGAGAAAAAAAATGCACCAGAGGAACATCAGATTGAGCAATTTGCAGAAATAGAAAATACAAATTAGTTAGACAGTTCTTCATGCCTTGGAAGCCACAGCTGAATGACAAAAAAATAACTATAAAATGCTGCTACATCGCAATCTCTGCAACAGTGTTTCATGAATTAGACCATCGCCTAGCCTCAGTCTTTCGGCATTGTGCTGGAGAATAAGAAATTTAGACGCCCACCTTAAATCTTTCACCAGACTTCATCTCAGTTGTGCATAGCAGGTTGAGCCCCATTATTGTTAAATTGCATGATACTTTTCTGAGTTTCCCCAGCTGGTTTGAATAATGCTCATCTCTGGTATTCTTAAATCAAATCATCATCCCTGTCACCTTGCCTTTATCAAAGGGTTTGAATAAATGCCTCCTGGATGGCAACAACTTTTGCACAAACATCTTGCATTCCTGGTCTATCTTTTGGTGATTCCATGGAGCACATCAGGCCAATTTCTACCAATGGTATGATATAGTTTTGCATGCGTAGATTAAAAACAACTTCATCCTCCCCATTTTGCATTTGGGGGTCTAAAATCTCATTGATTTTATCAGGGAATGCTATATCCACGTACTTGTGAAGGCTGAGGTTGTCGCCAAATAATTCGTCGGTTGGTCGCTTTGCTGTGAGCAATTCTAGTAGGAGCACCCCAAAACCATAAACATCACCACCTGTTGAGATTTTGCATCCCATCCCATACTCTGAAATAGACGCACACAACAATGCACATAGAAAAGTTGAGAACCTAACCCATAAAATATCAGAGATAATAAGTTTATAGTCCTCCCAATTTAGGAGCCATACGGCATAGTGACTTACCAGGTGCGATATACCCAATGGTTCCTGAAGCACCAACCAAGCCTTCTGGACTGCTACTAATAAGACTTGAAGAGAAAAACTTCGCTGATCCAAAGTCACCAAGGCGTGAGGTCATGTCATAATCCAAAAGAACATTGCTAGGCTTCAAATCACAGTGAATCAGTGGAGGTATCAATCGGTTGTGCAGATAGTCAAGAGCAGAAGCCACATCTGCAGCGATACTAATCCGTTGACCTAAACTTAACACCCTCCTTGGTCTACCCTGATGTAGACTTGGGTGTATCCACATGTCTAGACTACCATTTGGCATGAACTCATATACTAGAGCTTTAAATTCGTTGTTCTCAAAATCTACTGTTGAGCACAAGGTGATTGCTTGAATTAGATTGCGATGGCGGGTATGCTTCAAGACTTCACACTCATTGAAACAGCTATTAAGTGAACCTTGCTCATCAAGATGAAATACCTTGATGGCAACAATGTCTGTATCAAATTCAAAGCGACCAATGTATACTGATGCCGTATGACTTGAGCTGATCTTGTTGACTGGAGAGAACCAATTTGTGGCTTTAAGAATGTCTCTGTATGACACCTTCTTCATTGTCTCTCTGAAGCTTTCTGGTGGTTGGGTTGCTTTTCCCTTTATAACTGTGGCAACAACACATAGAAATGACAACAAAGCAATGGTAGCCGGTGGGGTTACTATGAGCAGCAGGCGTGCATTAAATTTTCTTTTTGTTGTTGACGTGGTGGGGCAGATCGGCAATGCAAATATAGCAATTTGTTGGCATAATCCCAAATTACCGTCCAGCATGACTGCATTTGAATTTGTGAAGATACCACTGGTTGGAATTGGTCCTACCAGTTTGTTGTTTGACAGATCAAGATAATCCAAGGTCATGAAGTTCTCGAAGAATTCTGGAATTTGACCCGATAAGTAATTTTCAGAGAGATCCATCTGCTGCAGGGCCTTTAGTCCATTGAGAGACTGAGGAATAATTCCAGTAAGCATATTGTTTTCCATCTGAAGGTATGACAAGAAAACACACTGTCCGAGTTCAGTTGGTATTTCACCAGATAATTTGTTGTTGGAAACATTTAATAGGCCAAGATTGATCAGTTTTCCAATTTCTGATGGTATTGTTCCATTAATGTTGTTGTTTGACAAGTCCAACCCCAAAGAAAGCGAAGAGATGCTCAGGATTTCACTTGGTATGGATCCATTGAGGTAATTGAAAGATAAGTTTAGCATAACCAACCTTTTGCACTGCCCTAGACTTGCCGGCATGTTTCCAGACAAAAAGTTATCATCCAGATAAAGCTGGTTCAGTTGAGGGAGATTGCCAATTGTCGATGGCATTTCACCTGACAATCTATTCGCTGACAGTGTCAGGACAACCAAGTTTCTTAAATTACCAATACTTGAGGGAATCCTTCCTGAAAGCAAGTTGTCGTCCATGGCAAGCAGAGTAAGATTCACAAGGTTTCCTATCACATCTGGTATATTTCCTGAAATTTGGTTGCCTCTAAAGTTAAGCCGTTCCAGGTTTCTGGAAAGTTTGCCTACTGATTCTGGAAGTCTTCCTTCCAGAGAATTCCAATCCAGTGATAACATTAACAATCTGCTGCAATTTGTCAGGGAGGTCAGAAATGTCCAATCTTCAGCTTGTAGCATGTTACCTCCAAGATTCAGTTGACTCAAGTTGCTCAAGGATCCTAGAGATGGAATCGAGCCACTTAGTAGATTACTTGAGAGATCAATCGCTTGGAGCTTTGACATGTTGCCCAGTGAAGCCGGGACCATTCCACTGAATCTGTTGCCACTCATGATCAATGCCATGAGGTTTGGGAGTGAGTCGGGAGTGTTCAGAAAGATCTGCCCATCAAGTGAATTGTTGCCTAAGATTAGATATCTGAGTGATGAGACATTGTATATCGCAGCCGGGACATTCCCTGATAACATGTTGTCACGTAGGTTTAGAATGTTCAAGTTCGGGATATGACCCAAGGCTTCTGGAATGGACCCTGTCAATTTGTTCTCTGCTAGCAGGATGGTATTTAAGGACGAAATATTTCCCAAAGATGGTGGTATCTTTCCAGAAATAATATTTCCAGTAAGCCCAAGAAATTGCAAAGATGTGGTTTTCTGGAAATAAGGGACATTCCCTGATAGCATGTTGTAATGTAGATCTAGAGTATTCAAGTTTGGGATATGACCCATGGCTTCTGGAATCGATCCTGTCAAGTTGTTTAATGCTAGCAGGATGATATTTAAGGACGAAACATTTCCTAAGGATTCTGGTATACTTCCCGAAAGAATATTTCCAGTAAGGCCAAGAAATTGCAGAGACGTGGGTTTTTGGAAGGAAGGAATTGGTCCAGCAAGAGCATTCCATTGGAGGTCCACTGTGACAAGGCTGGATGAATTACTATTAAATAGGGTAACTGGGATCTTCCCAGTTAGGGAATTCATTGAGAGGTTTAGTACACGAAGCAATGGAGCTTTGGTTAAGGAATCAGGAATAGGTCCACTAAGATTATTTCCTGCAAGGTTAAGATACCTAAGCGAAGCTGCTGCACCCAGTGACAGAGGGATGTTACCTCCAAGCCTGTTGCCGGCAAGCATCAGAGTCTGGAGGCCCGGAAGCGCAGCTATCTCCTCTGGTATACTTCCAGAAATATCATTGCCAGAAAGATCCAGCTGCACCAGCGAAGTGAGGTTCGTCATGCAACCCTGAAGTAGCCTTCCTTGGAGCTGCACAGACCTTAGGTCCAGGGACACCACTCGGACAGGGATGCTCAAGTTGCAGCTGACACCTCCCCAGCTGCAGAAGCTGAGCGAGTCGGTGCGCCATGATCCGAGGACGCCCTGAGGGTCGGCATAGATGCCGGATTTGAAGCAGAGCAGGGCTTGGCGATCAGCCTCTGACCTGTTGTTGCCAGGTTGTGCCGATGAGAGTGTTGCGTTGGTTGACAGAAAAACGAAGATGCTGCACAGCAGGAGTGTCCGTGTATGGCAGGATGATGGAGATTCAGAATAATCCATGTGTCTGTTCTCAACTTCTGATCCTGTGCAGCTGTGCTTTTGCTGTATGAGTTTTTGGCTACTGTGTTTTGAGGTGTTTTAGTTTGCGAGCCAGAGGATGGAAGGTTTATTATGGAACTCATCTTGACTTTGACTAGTTGTCTGTTTTGTTGTGGGCCACACAAGGTTGGAGGAATGAGACAGGGAGTGAGAAGTGTAATTTTGACCAAATTTGTATAAAAATACATAAACTAGATTCAATGGATGCACCATGAAATTTTGATCCTACATTTACTTGATGTTGTATATGCTAATATATATTTTTGCTATAAACCTAATCAAAGTTAGAAAAAACTTAATTATGACAAATCTAAAACAGACTTATAGAATGGAGCAGGAGTATATAGTTCTAGTGGGTAGGCCGAAGTAAGCAGCCTACCAAGATCTCCAAGGGCGCAAGTGGCGTACTAGCATTTGGTGCCCCCTCTTAAATAAAGTCTGTTCCAGCCTCGACAAGGCTCACTTCATTTTTATTTTTAGTATTCAGCTGACTGTTTAACCTCGCCATTTGTTGGCTTTTATTCCTGTTTTCCGGAGCGACCCCCATTTGACCTTCAAATAATAATACAAAGGTCGTCTGTATATCAAAATATCCTCTGGTGCTACAACAGCCTCTTTGTGTACCGAGTCGCAGCTGCAGAGTGGGGTTGCTAGCTGTGTCGTCGCCGTCGTCATCGTCGTCGGATGACCATTGACCAAGCTCCAGTAGAGCACCAGTTGGCTATTGCTAAGGAAGTGATTCTCCAATTGGATTTGGCTCAGATGCACAGGTGGTCGCTCTCTGATGACATGAGTATGAGACGAGCTCAAGCTCTCTCAAGTTCTTGCAGGTTCAGCTCAGTTTACTGTCGCTGTTGGTCACTGAGGGTCGCTTAACAGGGCTACTCGCAAATATGTTCCTATGTTGGTTGCTTGTATGAGTGCTCTGCTTGGTTTCATGAACTGTTTTCATATCTTGGAAGAGGCAACACAATCAAACTTGTCACAATCAGACTTGGAAGAGGAAACCCGTTTGACATAGTCGCCGGCTATGTGCTACTACTGCTGCGGTTGGCACTTCAAACTATTGATGAATGGATGAAAGGACCTTCTTGGAAGGAAAATTTTCCTCTGGTGATATTTATTTAATCCAGCCGATTCAGTTTGTTGGCAATCTTGTCACTGTTAACATTTGATGAACTGGCAGAGGTTGAAATCTCGCGATGTCAAACGGGACTAATGTGGTATACAGCTACAAAATTTGGGTCTAGTTATTTTACTATGATTATTATTTTTGCAAAAAAAAGAAATAATACAAAATTTGAAGTGGAAAAAAAAAAACAAATCCAGATTAATAGGCCTCGCGGCCCAGTACATTCTTGATGCACGGCCGAATCAAGATCTTGTTCCATTCCGCAGATTAAAAAGATTGCCCCCATTTTTTTTTTTAGGGAGCCACGGGATTCCATTAACCATGTGATGATGTGACAAACCAGCTAAATCGCTGGCCATCCTCGGATCCTGCTGCGCCGCATCTGCGTCAAAAACCTAGAAGAAGTTTGGGCGAGGCGAGGGAGAGCGGCGGCGACACCGGTGAGGGACTGCGACCAGTTTTGCTTTTTAGAAGAAGTACATTCTTGAATCTTCATGCCGGCCGAATCAAGAATTCAAGATATTTCTCCCGTTTGCTTTTTAGATGCGGCTCATTGTTTTTTGTTTTTTGAGGCATTTTTTAGGGGACACAGCTAAATCGCTGGCCATCCCCTCCTACGCCGCATCTGCGTCGAAAAACCTAGAAGAAGTTTGGGGTGGCGAAGGAGGGCGGCGGCACACCACCAGTGAGGAACTGCCGGCATGGCTGTACGCTCGCTGCTGCGTTCTATGGTTCGCATGGCTGCGCGCCAAGGGGCCTTTTCTTCTTCGTCGCCGGGAATCTACGGCCTGACGAACGCCGGCCTCTCGCATGGAGTACATGTCAGAAGCAGCCCTATGGTGGACGCGGCCCTCTCTGGTTTTGTCAGATCGGGTAATTTCTTTGGTTAACCGCTGCATGCATTTGTGTTCACGCGTGCGTGGTTCGTCTTTGCTCATGTTTTCCATAGGAGGCAGCCCAGACGAATGGATCACGGTTTCCTCTGCATCTGCTGGAGTTTGGTATTATTTTTATTTTTATTGGATAAAAGATACAGATAAGTCGTCAGTCTTGATGGGAGGCGAAGACCCTGCCATGAAGACACAAGGATATCTGCGGGTAGGGTGCAAGCAGCGGCAGCCCTGAAACGTGCGATGGAGTCTTATCATGAACCCATCGTGGCTGAGGAGGAGGACGACGACGATCCAGCCATGAGGGAAAGGTTTGAGGATTGGATCAACAAGTATGGGCCAACGTACAAAGATGAAGATGAGAAGGCTAGACGTTTCAGAATATTCAAGGCTTTTGCGAGGTCTGTCGATGTGAATAACGCAGAGGCTGCGAAGTCAGGGTCTAGTGTTAAATATGGCCTTACAGAGTTTGCCGACTGGAACAGATTAGATCATCGTGTTAGCTCTGAAATCTGAAGCTCTATTGTAATTAATTAATAATTACTAGCGCCGTCGCTGCTAGTGTAGTACTGCACTGTACATTTAGGCGGCATTAACAACGACGCCAACGTGTACGAACACGATCGCCGGCGGCGATCACCACCACCACCATAACGGCTTGACCTTGACCCTGCACCCCCGGTTCACCACCGTGGCGTTCCCATCCAGCCTGTCGACGGCGACCTCGCACCGTGCCTTGACGTCGACGGTCCACGTCCGGAGCACCTTCCCGAACCGCAGGCGCACGGGCACCCTCGCCTCCACCGTGAGCGGCACGGCGCGCCCGTCCCGCTCCGCGGCGAGCTGCGTCCTCTGCGCGTCCGTGAGCCGCACGCCCTGGCCCCGCATGGCCGCTGCCACCACCGTCACGTTACGCGGCGCCTGGCGGAACGCCGGCCAGGGACACGCGGCGAGCAGCTGCCCGCCGTAGGACACCGCGACGTCGCCGCCGGCGCGGTACTCAATGCCCACCTTCCTGTTCCGGTCGTTGTCCGCGCGCACGGCGGCGTCCAGCGCGGGGGAGAGGGAGGCCGAGGCGGCGAGGGAGGTGGCGTCGAGGCCGCGGATGGCGAGGGAGGGCACGGAGAAGGACGGCGCGCGGGGGCGGAAGACGAGGCAGACGGCGCCGGCGAAGGCGGCGGCGAGCAGGAGGATGATGACGACCGCGAAGCAGGAGAGGCAGCACGCGCGGCGGGGCGGTTGGCGAGCTTCTTGTAGAGCCGGGCGCGGTCAGGGGGCGGCTCGAAGAGGACCTGGTCTTTCGGAACCTGGACGATGTAGGACGAGCCGGGGGGTGGGGAGAGCGCGAGCGGGTGGTCGTCGTGGAAGAAGGACGGGTGCAGCGGCGTCGTCTCCGTGGAAGCATCGCCGGCGAAGGACAAGGAGGCATCGGCTTGCTGGTGATGATCATCGGGTCGCCGTCGCCCTGGCGGGAGTGGAAGCGGCGAGGAGGACGGGGACGGAGTGGGGTGGACGCGGTCGTCGGCCATCATGGCTGGCGATGACTGAGCCTGAGCCGAGGCAGGCGAGCGCGGGAGCAGGTTTAGCGTGGGACTGAATGCCAGCCTGCGTCTGTGTTTATGTATGAAGGAGGACGCGTGAGGGCGACGGCGCCGCGTTGATGGAGACAAGGCGAGGGGGAGGACGGAGGGAGGAATGAGAGATGAGATCGAGCTGCAGCGCGTGAGCCGTGAGGTGGTGACGGCGACGGCGACAAAGAAGATGATGGAGGGGAGGGAGACGAAGGAAAGGGACAGGATCGAACGGGGGAGGAAACGGTCTCATCTCATCTCATGCTATGCTATAGTATAGTGTAAAATGAAATCCGGTGGAATTGGTAAGAATATTTTATTGAGACCAGGTGCCATGTTAGTGATGTTTTCTTTTGAGATTGAGATGACGCAGGGGAGTCGTTATGTTTTCACAGAGGAGGATGAAGGCAGAGTCAGAGAAGCATGCATCCTATCCTTGGACCTTTTCAGTCCGACGACATATGGCACGATAGTCCGTACTAAATAAACTATTTGAACTTGTCCACTCTGAGCTGAGGTGGTGTGTTTTAGAGCCAGCCAATAGACACTAGATTGATTTATGAAACGTTTGCATCAAGATTGGTGGCTCTCTTTTTGTGTGTGCTTCTTATGTGTATGTTGTCTTTCCTTTTACTCTGCTATACGTATCTTCCTTAACACTATTGTTCACGGTGTGTGACGTCGTCGTAAACCATCGCGGAAATCGTCTATTGTCGCCATCCACCCGACTCCACTAGGCTACTAAAGTGACACTACTACAATCCTTGCCATGTCTCATAACCTTCCTCAACACCTCCCTACCTCGCCCTCGCCTCCCCGTGTCTGCGACCACAGTTGGTTCGACACCTCTGCCGCTAGATTCATCAGATTTTCTTCTAAGCCACCCGAGACCTCGAATCCTATTTGAACCCTAAGTGGGCGAGATTATGTGAGCATAGTTACCGGTTTGCGACTACACTGAGTTAATTAGAATTGGTTTAATTTGCAAATCATCATCTTGATCTAGATGAAGGCCGAGTGCCATAATAAGGTCATTGATAGGGTCGATGCCATCCTGAAAAACCATTGCACCACACAGGTGAACAAGTTTGCCATTGAGTTTGGTTTGACGACAGAGCATGCTAGTCATATCAACAGATGGGTTTCATTTGCTATTGCATCAAAGGCAAGAGTTGTCGTTCTGGACCTCTCTCCTAATAGGAGTGCATTAGATCGAGACAATTATGACTTCCCTTTTGATGGACATAGTGGATCTCACCTTCAGGCTCTTCAGCTTCACTGGGTCACTTTGATTCCGCCTCCTGATTTTTGTGGCTTTGCAAATCTTAAAATGCTTGATCTTGACTTTTTGATCGTATCGCAAGATTTACAGCACTTATTATTGAAATGCTGTGTACTTGAGTGGTTAAGAATCAAGTCATGCTTATTACAGCTGCCAAGCCTGTCATCTCTGTGTGTTCAAGAGCCATTATACCGTCTGCAATATCTATGTGTTGCGGATTGTGCTTTTCATGAAATTGAGTTTCATGCACCTAATCTCATGACATTCGAGTATGAAGGGTCCCAAACTTTGATTAATCTTAATGAATGCTCGAAGCTTAAGACAGCAACTCTCAGACTCTATATGAACAAAACTCTTGAAAATGTGCTGACTTGGATTCCATGTATACTTCCCCAAGTTGACACTATGTGTGTCAAACTTAGGATCAGCAGCAAGGTCTGTTTTTGTCGTCTCTGTACCATCTGCACTATTTTGTTTTCCATTTCAGGTTGCCTCACTTCCACTAAACTTATTTCAGATGTCTGGATTTCCACAGCCCCCTCTTAAGTTTATTCAGTTGAGGCATTTAACTATGGACATAATAATGGGCAGCTTCGATCCAAATTCAGTTTTTCAACTGGCATATCTTTTGGTAGCAGCTCCACTTTTAGAGGATCTTCATTTCAATGTAAGTAAATGTTTTGTATGCCTGCAACTTTCTGTGGTTACACATGTTTGTCATTTCATTGTTACCGAGATAATGTCAGACAACTCTACCTTATTTATTTACCTTATGGATGTTTTGTATGCTCCATCTGTTGCAACCCATATAGAGTGATCTTTCAGACCACTTCCGACTTACTCTCTTTATCAACTATAAACTACTTGTCTGGTATGTATTCTTATTAGTAAGCTGAGCTATGTCAGCTCACTATCCTTCTCCTTTTAGAGAACAGAGTCCAAGCATAATTCATTGATCGACAATATCATGGTTTCCCTAGGATAATAACCATTTGATCTTTATCTTCCTATCGTTCTTGGTCATTCCCATATAAGAAGCTTTACTCTAGGTCAATTACGGCGTTGAGTTTGATGAGTACCATGTTCAGGAGTGAGATTGTTAACAAGCTATGATTAATACTCCCTCCGTCCTAAAAATAGTGTCATTTTTGCTATGGATCTAGATAGATGTTTGTTCAGATCCATGGCAAAAACAACACTCTTTTTAGGACTGAGGGAGTATGCACTAAGTTGATAGTATGGTTGACAGTTTATTAATTGTGTGTTGACTGTACTTAGTTCCAAAGTTGATTCTCCATTTATTTTAATAATAAATTGTGTGCAGGCCATTCTTTTCCCTTTTTTTGTTAGATGCATCATTTATCTTTTTATAAAAAAGGTAAAAAAACAAATATTCATTGTAGTTTTTGTCAGTAATAAAAGGTGCAAATTTTTATTGCAGATGCTTGTTTTTGAATCAACATGCCATGCTGATTTGGACGACATAATGGATCTTCCCCATTATCATCTCAAGACATTTTGCATAGATGGTTTTTCTGGAACTCATGGCCAGGTCGGACTAGCAAAATACATCCTTAAAAATGCATTAGCTTTGGAGCATTTCATTGTGAAACCAGGTCAGAAATATAAGGGATCTACATCTACCTCAACTGTGCATGAACGCTATGGACGGCAGGAAGCCAATAAAAAACTTGTTCCACTAGATACCAACAGCGTACTCACAATTTTGTAACTATGATTCTTGTCAGAGAATATATATGTGGTATGAATAATTTTGCTTATAACAAAGGTTTACTCAGCTTTAATTGTACCGGATTTTGCATGAAGGTTATCTATGAAGCAGTTGAAATGTATGTATGCAAATTATTTTTTTCTCTGTGAAAAAACTTGGGATCTGATATTTGATGGCAGAATTTTCTGCCTTTCTCCGCTTGTTTTCAATGTGTTTCTGACGTAGCATATTATGATTCGACAGAAACAGTTGCTGTGACGAAAAATACCCGAAATCCCTGGGTAGAGATGAACTGAGGTTCCGTCCCTGCATGGGTTTTTGGCTTGTTCATGCTGGGCTGCTGCCTAGGACTCTGAGCATTGGGCTCTGGTGAGTGCAACCATTGCAAAGAACACAATATGCACTGGGTAAGTTGGGAGATGATGGTTAGCTCAAAGTCTGTGGGGGCCTAGGATTCAGAGATCTCCATTCTTTTAACATGGCTATGCTCGCATTCAAAATCCTGGTTCTCTCTGTGCGCGCATTCTGAAGGCTATCTACTACAGTCACCTCCTGAAGGCGAAGATGGAGGGATGTTCTTATACTTGGTGTAGTATTATGCAAGGCACTGAAACTCTGAAAGAGGGCATGAATCTGGAGGGTCGGCAACAGCCAGAATATCAACATTTGGTTGGGCCTGTGGCTACCGCGTGACATAACCAGGAAGCCGCTGACACCAAAAGGAAGAAATCTAATTACTAAGGTTGGTGAGTTGATAGGTCCATATTCAGAACAGTGGGACATCTATCTGTTAGAACAAAACTTTTGGGAACAGGTCATACAGATCATCAGACATGGATGATGCATGCAGTCGGATGACATTTTGATACTAGGGAAATGTTATCTGGAGCTAAGGGTGTGATGGGGAATCAGATTTCATGAAGAAACTATGGAACCTGGACTGTCCACCTAAGATGAAACACTACACCCTAGTGGTAAGAAGAGTGCTGCAGAAGAGGGGAATGAAGATCGACACAAAATGTTGTGTATAGGTGAACGGCTGGATGAAGATGGCACTCACCTCTTTTTGAAATGCAAGGAAGTAAAAGTGGTGTGGAGAGAATTACAGATGGAGGGGATACGCTGCAACCTGTCCGAGGTTACCTCGAGCTGGGAGCTTACAGTGATTGTGCTGCTATGGTATGTTGGGATGAGAGGAATAAAAGAAGAGAGGAAGGAAGAAGCCGTGCTCCAGCTGAAATCGCTTTGCTGCGTTTCAGGCGGACAGGTTACTGAATGCTCCAACGATGAGGCTGTTGCCGGAAATTTGTCAAAGAATCTAGTGGGCGCCTACGCCTTAGGGTGTGCTGAAGATAAATGCTTGGCGCTTTCAATCCAGCACGAAAAGGTGGTGGCTGGGCTTTCGTCATCAGGGATGCCCAGGGAGCGGTGATCAGTGCCGGTGGAGGCTGAGAAGAAATTTTGCTGGATACAATTCACTCAGAAATCGTAGCCTATGCAGGTCTGAAAGAAGCGGCCAGAATGGGGGTGCAGATCTGGTTTGAGACTGATGCTACACAGGTCCAGATGGCGCTCATGAGTGATAAATTCAGACTGTCAGCAGTAGGGGGCATCATCGAAGTTTCTTATTGTTAGCTCTGAATTTCTTTCTTGTAGAGTTAGCACGTTGGAAGCGTGCTTGTAATAAAGTGGCACATGCTTTGGCCACGGTTGGTTGTCACCAGCGATTTGCGGTCAGATGAGTAACATAAAGTCCGGAATTAAAAAAAAAAAAAACAGATGTTCTTAAAGTGTAAGGGAACTGTGATGGGGATGGGATGTGCTGCTATGTATAAAACCTAGGTCATCATAAAGAAATACTTTTGCTCGAATTCTCAAATGGAATTGTGCAAATTTGCCACTTCAAATTTAAGCCTTCATTTAAGATTTAAAAAGCGACATACTAGGATCAATTTATTTTATCACTTATTTATGGTGTAGTCTTTCTTCTTTAGGTACTTTTTTGAGCTCTTCTTTATGTACTTATAGTAGGTATTTTTTTTACTGAGCTTACAATAGGCAGTTAACCTAAAGTCTTCAGATATGCTTTCATAGTCTTCATATATGTAGAGCAAAATCATGTATTAAACCAATCATAACCTTTGGTTGCCCGCGGCAACGCGCGGGCTATTGGCTAGTTAAATCTATTTTCATAGTAAATTTATTTAGAGATATAAATGACATATGTAAAACATGGAAACAAAAAAGGACAGTTATTTATGGAAGGAGTATTTCGTACCTCCTTTTATTAAGGGTGAATTTGACATTGATAAACTTTTCAAATTTGTAGTGGAACCATTGGAATTTTGTTTGATCACACAAAGGTTTTGTACATCTTTGTATGAAGATAGACATAGTTTGATTATAAGACCGGGCATTACATGATTTGCAACAGAGCTTGTGCCCGCCCCAGGCAGACTCGCTAGTTTACTCCTTTGGCTAATACGCAACCCATCCCCCTAGTGCCTGCTTGGACCGAAGATCCGCTTCCCGCTGAATGAGACCACGTATTTTTTTTTTTTTTCCGAAACAATGATAGCATGTAGTTGTGGGGAACTTGGGTGCTAGCTCCCCTTCTCATTCTAGTTCCAGTTGGAAGAATTTAGTGAGTTAGTTCCAAAAAATGATTCCGATTCATGAGAGAAATATTTTTGAAGAGGATCTAGATCTAAAATATTTCAGCAATAATTTAGAACCCCCTGCCAAATGCGCAAAAGCAATCACTTCTCTCATCGACATATTACCTATGTCTCTATTTATGACAATGCTCTGGTAGGAGGGCCGATCACCTAGCTCAATTTGCTTTTCAATTTAAAAGAAAACATAATTTCACCTAAACCCACAAAGCACAGGCCATAAAACATCTCCTCGAAGGCTCGAACCATATACCTATTCGTACAACCGTAAATCTTATAGCACACACTACAGTCACTCTTCCACCTTTGTAATTTCCTTTTCTTTCAATATTTGTTGTTCTATTATTGTGCCATATAGTCATAGTTTAATGCATGTGTTACATTTTTTTTCTGTGGGCATGGGCAATTGGTGGGTACTTGGTACTCACATGGGTATGAGTTTTTCATTTGTACAAACAGAAATATATGATGGGTATGACTGCGGGTGCGTATTACTCATGAGGTAGAAGCCTTTTGCCATCCAAGTGGGCAATCACCAGCTTCACGACTTGCCATCAACTTATTGGTGAGCAATAGGCTATAGTGTTTGGTACTTTTGGACTAAAAATTAACTAATTATTATATCTATTCCCTCCGTTTCAAATTATAAGTCGCTTTGACTTTTTTTGATACATGCATCGAGAAATTTATTATGTCTAGATACTGCAAAATACATATACCAAAAAAGTTAAAGTAATTTACAATTTAGAATGGAGGGAGTAGATAATAAAACAAGTCATGTATTTAGAAAAGTCACATACACCTCCGTTTCACAAATAAAAGAACATTTTTGACTTTCACAATTACTGTTTGACCATTCGTCTTATTTAAA
>JALGXP010000630.1:0-27004 GCA_023333625.1 Bothriochloa decipiens
GACAAGTTGAGGCAGCTCAAGAATGTTAGATCTGATAAACTTGATGGTATTTTGCTACTGAAATAATTGTAAGATAGGTCGAGGGATTCTAGTTTCCTTAAAGAACCAGTATCATCTGGAATCAGTCCACTTAACTGGTTTTTAGATAGATTCAAACTCCAAAGTCCCTTGAGTGAAGTTAGTTCCTTCGGAATCTGTCCAATGAGACCATTACTTGATAAATCTATCAACACAGTATGTTTTGTGAATTCGTGTGTATAGTTAAGCTCTCAATTTTTTATGAATGTTGATATGCTATCGCTACTGTAGTTTTCATAATGATCTCTTTCAAATGGATCTGCCATGGCTCTCAACCTTTCTAGGGATGAAGGTATAATTCCTGATATGTTGTTGTTATGTGCTACATCCATGTAATGAAGTCCAACAATCCTTGATAACTGCCTAGGAAGGTGACCATGAAACATATTCGACCTTAGGATCAGCACCTCTAAGTTGGGCATTTTCTCTGCTACCCATATTGGCACACTTCCAGAGAACCTATTATACGAAAGGTCAAGAAAGCTTAAACTTACAACATATTGAAGGAAATGAGGAAATTCGCCAGACAGATTGTTATTTCTCAAGTCTAGCATAGACAAAGAAGATAAAGTGTTATTTTGACATTGTGGAAAACCACCTGTTAGCTGATTGTTTGATAGGTTTATTTCATGGAAAGTATTACAAATGTATGGTGGGATGGCACCTGTGAACCGATTGTTGTAGAGATACAAACTACCAAGGTAAGGGGCTTTGAGATTTACTGGTAGCTGTCCCGAAAAAGAATATCCAGAGAGATCCATGCTTAGTACGAGCGGCAGCACCAACTTTGGTGGTAAAGTACCACTGACTTTATTTCCTGACAAGTTCAATATGGAAGCGCTAGGAAATACAACCCAGAACCAGTGTGGCAAAACATCATTTATCTTTGTGTTTGAGATATCAAGCCCCTGCATGCCCATTTGCCATTTCAACCAGGAAGGAAACTGAGGCCCCATGTCGCATGAGCCAAAATATCCATATTTTAGTAATCTAAATGAAGGAGCCCAATCTTCACCAAAATCCAATTTCAGGAAGGTTTTTTCAATGTCTTTTTTTGACAGAACCGGTCGGAGAGTCCCCGACCCCCTTTTTTTAATTTAATGAAAGAATGGTTATATACAGGGTTATTTTACAAGGCTTGCAAGCCCAAAAGAAAAAAAAAAGGAAGGTATTACATATAGCTATCTCTCCAGGCCTTTAGCCGGGTGCTTCTAGGAGGCTTGGTTTTGATGCACACCAATCCAAGTTCCTCCTTAAACTTCAACTTCCACTGGCTTTCACTCCTTTGACCGTTATAAAAAATAATCTTATTCCTCATGGTCCAAATTACCCAGCATGCAGTTAGCATTATTTCTCTGAAGATCGGGTCACCAAAGTCACTCCTTGCCTTGAGAACCATGTCCAGTGGGCTGATCGTTAGGTCCCATTGCACTAGGATTGTGCTCCAGCAGTTTTTGCTAAAGGGGCATTCAAAGAAAAGATGGAAACATGTCTCCTCACAGTTCAAGTCACATAGGACACAACTGTAGTCATCTAGTTGCATCTTTTCCCTCTTCAGGATGTTCCAGGTATTCAACCTGTCTCTAATAAGGAGCCAAAAGAAAAATTTGTGGTTACCAGGGTTACCTGCTGACCATGTCCTTTTGAACATCGGGGGTGCTGGTTTGCTACCAGTCAATAGTTCATATGCCTTCTTGCTTTTGTACCCCCGAGCCCCCCATGCATACTCCCACACATCACATGTGTCAATTTCCTAGTCCCTGGAATTGATAATCTGCAGTAGCTCATCCAACTGAGAATTGGCTTGCCAGGACAATGTGGGCTGAAGACTCTATCCATGGAGGCTTCTAGGAAGAATCTGATGGAGCACTTAGGCTTTCTGGTAAAGGAGAAGAGTTGTGGGATTTTGTCTTTCAGAGCTTGATCGACCCACACATCAGTCCATAGGTAGACAGTGTTTCCTTTGTTTGGGGTGCATCTTGTGAAACTCTGGAATTTGTCAAAAAGTTTTAGGACATCTCTCCACCAGAATGATCCTGCTGGAGCTCTTGATTGGGGAGGAGTGTTGGTGTTGCAATACATCTGACTCCATGTGAGTGAAACCTAGGGTGTGTCAGCATGATTATAAAACTTATCTAGGTATTTCATTAGTAATGCATCATTTTGACTTTCAATGTTAATGATACCCAGACCACCCTCCTCTTTTGGTTTATAGACTGATTCCCAAGCAACTAGGTTTCTGCCTCTTCTGTCCACCTCTCCTTTACTCCATATGCATTTTTTCCTGAACTTGTCAATCTATTTGATAATCTGAGGAGGGAGTTTGAGACTGCACATGTAGAAAGTAGAAAGGGCAGAGAACAATGAGTTTACTAGGATCAGCCTTCCATGATATGACAGGAACTTGTTTATACCACTCATCCTTCTCTCAATTTTGCTGATCATGGGGGTAAAGTCACTAATGGTAGGTCTAGTGGTCCCCAGTGGCAGACCAAGGTAAGTGAAAGGTAGGGATCCAACTTGACAACCAAAGGTATTTGCTAAATGTAGGGCTCTTTCTGGACCTATATTAATTGGTACCATGTTGGATTTGGAAAAGTTGACATGAAGCCCTGTGGAATCAGAGAAGGTCCTCAGGAGACATTTCAAGTTGAAGATGGTCCTTGCATCACCTGGCAAAAATAAGGAGTGTGTCATTTGCATACTGCACTATTGGGAAGTCCCCCTGCAACTGGTCATACAGTGGATGTTTTAGGACACCATTTCTCCAAGCTCTATTTGTAATGCTCTAAAGTAAGTCTGCTGCTAGGACAAATAGAAGGGGAGATAGAGGGTCACCTTGTCTCACCCCTCTTTTACACTGAAAACTTTTCCCTAGGAGTCCATTGAGCAGGACACTAGATGTGCCTGAGGTTAGGATGTTATGAACCCACACTCTCCATTTCTCTGAAAAGCCTTTATGTTTCATCACCTCTAAGATCACCTGGTGTTCTAGCTTATCAAAAGCTTTTTCAAAGTCCAGCTTAAGGATTACAATCTCTTTTCTAGACTGGTGGAAGAAGTGAAGGAACTGAAATGACCAAGCTAAACAATCTTGGATTGTTCTACCTCTAATGAACCCATACTGATTGTTGTGGATGAGCTGCATGATTACTGACTGAAGCCTATTCAACAAGATCTTGGTGATGCCTTTCAGAGAGTAGTTTAGTAAGGAGATAGGTCTGTAGTCATTGACCCCTTCAGGGTTATCCTTTTTTGGAATTAAAGCAATAACTAAAGAATTGATGCTGTGGAGATCTATATTGTTCTATAAAAAGTCCTGGAACAGCCTGACATAATCATTTCTAATAATATTCTAACACTTTTTGATAAAGAGTCCATTGAACCCATCTAGGCCTGGGGCATGACTATTAGGCATGGATTTGATTGCATCCTTAATCTCCACAGTACTAAAGTCATGATCAATGCAACTCAAGTCATGAGCAATAAGGAGCTCTTCCAGATTGTAGGTGATCCTAGTGTATTCAAAAACCCCATCCTACCTTTGAATGATTCCTAGAGCAGATTTGCCTTCTGTTCATGGTCCATGATTAGGTTCCCTGCACTATCACTTAGGGTGACAGTATAATTTTTCTTGTGAGCAATGGTTGCCATGGAGTGGAAAAAATGTGTGTTCTCATCACTTAGGTTAACCCACCTCACAGTATTTCTCTGTCTCCAGTATATCCTCTTGGATTCTAGGAGTCCTTCTAGGTGCCTTTTGACAAGTCTTCTGAAAGCACTCTCCATTCTAGAAAGAATTATTTGATCCTCTAGGTCGTCCATCAGAAGGATGACCCATTGACAGTAATGTATTTGTTTGTTCAAATTAGACAGGCTTTTGCTCCATTTCTTTAGCCCTGTCCTAACTTGTTTCAATTTTGTTGCCAGGTGTTTGGCATCATCAGCATGGTAGGGAGAGTTGTTTCGATGTAAGCTCATAGTGTTAAAGAAGTCAGGATGATTTATCCAGTAGTCCTCAAATCTAAACAGGTTGGATTTGGGAATGGCACTACCAATGTGGATGACATAAGGGATATGATCAGAAATTGGTTTGCCAGGGGCTGCACAAAGGTAGCAGGAAAGGTTAAAGACCAGGTGGAGGAGCAAAACACCCAATCTAACTTGACAAGAAGTGACTGTATCTTCATATTGCTCCAACTGAAGTTCCTTCCACTGAAAGGGATGTCAGTTAGGTCAAGATTAGCAATTAGTTCATTGAACAAGTTCATCTCAGCTATATCACCACCAGGCCTATTTCTGTTGTCATCACATATGTACATGTTGAAGCCTCCCCCTAGCATCCACTTATCAAATTCAGATGTGTCAACATTAACCAGCCAAGTGACAAAGGCATACTTTTCTGCATAAGTGCCTGAGGGGCCATAAATATTTATAAGGTGGAAACAACTGTTATCCAGTTTTGAAATGAACTTCACTATGATAGCATAAGAGTTGCTATGGACTAAGGTGCCCTCATATTGGTTACTATTCCAGACAGTCAGGAGCCCCCCGAAGCTCCTATGGATGGATGGAAGACGAACTTATCCATATACCTAGGACAGAACTTCTTGATGTAAAACATGTCAAATGACTCTCTTTTGGTTTCTTGCAAACAAAGAATCTGGTAGGCACTTTCTGATATTTTCTCCCTTACTGCATCCTATTTTCCTTGGGAGTTAAGCCCCCTGATGTTCCAAAAAAGAACTTTCATGGATCTTTGATTATTATTTGTGTTAGCCATAAAAACACTTTGTGGGAGGGTTGACATTGTCTTACTCCACAGGAGCAGGAACAACATGATATAAGAATGGAAAGCAGCAGATAGTAGCAAATATGCACAATGATCAAATAACAGCTGGGTGTCCAAATCAGATACTTAAGCATCAACATTTTGGGATAAAGGGAAATAAAGTGTGATCCAAAAGGGGGACACATGCCCATATTACAAGCATTCAACTTATTTAGAGACAGTACAAGCACTGGGCATAGTAGCAAACAAAGACACCACTATTTTTACACACCAACAGAGACAATGTGTGGGGCAAGCACGTAGAGAGACTATTCATCTATGTTGTCCTGGTTCAGGAGATTAGCAGACATAGTCCTAGACTTGATCTGCAGGAAGTTCTCTCCTATTCCTTCCATGTCATTAAGGGATAGGTAGGGAGAAACTTCATAAGGAGGAATCATGGCCAGGGGCACAGGTTCATTTGTAGATTTAGCAGTCTTCTTCCCCTTCTGGTTCTTACTGATCTTCTTCTTCTTGCTGGGTTCTGCTGCTTCTTTGTTTTTGGTCCCACTGGCTCCCTCTACTGTTTTGTATCCACCAAGCTTCTGAGCCACCCTTGAGCTCCTCCTTAGGAAGGTTGGCTTCAGTTGATCCTTGATCTTGATTGTCTTCTTCTTGCCAGGGGTGCCCTAGAAGATTGCTGGTGGGCTTTCAAGGATCTCCAGTTCAGAGTCTGTGAGTGCTGGGTCCTGAGGAACAGAGAGCAAACTGACTGTTGGCATTATGCTACCATGGCATTGTGAGATGGTAAAAGGGGATGGATTAGATTGTACCTAAGCCGAATCACTTTCTATTTCTAGGTCCACGAGGTTAGGGTCCAGTTCATGTTTCGTACTCTTCTCAGTGTGCCTCTCTTCTGGGCCTTCTTCCTCCATCTCATCGGAGCCCATCCCCAACTTGCTATTTCCTTCAATAGCACAGTGCATGGCAATCTTATCCATGCCATCTTCATCAAGCTGGGGTTGCAAGATCAAAGCCAAATGGGCAAGGATATTAAAATCATCAAAGTATGAAGGGATGAAGAAATCATCAAATGAGTATAAGGCAGATAGATTTCTAAGGAAAGGAACACTTGGATTGGAGAGAAGGGCTACCTGT
Organism: Bothriochloa decipiens; assembly: GCA_023333625.1. Classification (NCBI taxonomy): domain Eukaryota; kingdom Viridiplantae; phylum Streptophyta; class Magnoliopsida; order Poales; family Poaceae; genus Bothriochloa; species Bothriochloa decipiens. Next base: position 6,008 of record JALGXP010000630.1, read on the forward strand.
GTCATGAGTGAAGGGATGACTGCAATAAGAGGCTCCTCAGCACGTCCTGGTCCAATGATGATGGATTTCAGTCTTGGGGCTGAGGTAGCAGCTCTCTGAATAACTTTGGCCATGTCGACAATTTTGGCAGCATCGAAGAGTTTGCCTTTGCCTTTCTGTTCAGCCGGGACTCTTGTGATGGATGAGGAGCAATCTAAGTCTGCCAGCGTTCAGCATTGTCAACTTCTTTAGTAGATGGGCGATTGTTTACCGCTCCGTCATCAACATTCATCTGATTACTATTATTGGAGCCTTCAGGTGTCAGAGCAAAGTTAGCAGAGGGTGTTGGTCCCATCCAGCTTGGGGCATCAGCAGGGAGAGGATGCAGAGGGCCAACCACAATAGTGGCCTCTTCATCACGAAGTTCAGGTATTCCATGTCTCCTCAGGACATAGCAGGGGAGGGTCCAAGATCTCCCTTTGGGTGGTACCCCTGCATTTTCCTTTATTGAATCTGGTATCTTTGCATCGTCATTCAGATAGACTTGCGCTACCACCCTAGCTAGGTTTTCAATTTCAAAGCAGTCCATCATGATGCCAAATCTAGAGACAGCCTTAGCAATTTCAGGTCTAGTTTTTAGATCTTCAGGAAAAGACATAATCATCACCCATGCTTCCCGGTCTAAATCGAACGATCTGGCATTTATATCTTCATCATGCTTAACCAAAGACATGGTGTAATTCTCATCCAAATGGAAAACAGGACCCAGAAAATGCTCACGCTTAAGCGGATTCCTAAAGTGGACAAGAGCATCGCCAGTGGCGCAAGGGTGAATTTCGAAAGGGAAGACCTTATGGGTGTCGATGAAGAAGTCGAGGAGCGCCGCCTTCAGCTTCTTGAACTCATCCTTGTTCTTTTTCACTAGCGGATTCATCCTGACGATCGCCAAGTCCTCATTGCAATGCATGTAGCAGCTTGCCAGGTACACTTCTTGGCAGATTAGCTGGTGGTCAAAGCGATCTTCCAGCGTGAAGCCCTCCGGGACGAAGGGGCGGGGGTCGCAGGCCCAGTTCGCCATGGCTTCCGGAGGAGTGTCAGGTGGTGGAGTCATATGTGTTGGGATTAGGTGGGCGAAAGGGCTAAGGTTGGGGGCGCCGTCAAGTTTTATAGGTCCGGGGGGTGTCCCTCCGTTTTCCAAACGGGAAACTTGACGGAATCTCCGTTGATTGCGTTGACGGGCAAGGCAAGAGAAGGATTTGTGCCCATAGTTGAAACAAAGATGACATCTTACCAAACCAATGCATTCTTGCCTAATGTGGCCCATGCCCAAACACTTGGTGCACGAGATAACAGGCCTGGGCTTCTCTGGCTGGGACGGGGTTTTCTCCGTTGATAGCGTAGGATTCAAATTTGAATTTTGCTCTCTCAACGGCTGATTGCCTTGAATGCCCGCTGATGCCACTGATGTCTCATGATGAGATTTTGGAAACCACCGAAGAACACGCCTTTTGCCATGATCAGGGGCCTTGTTGATCGAAGGAAAAACCTTCGAAGCATAATTCAAGAAATAATTATCCAAAAAACTAAGTCACTTAAAGAGATTCGGCTTGGAAACCTGACGAGATAGACTAGATCTCGTAGCTTCAGCATAGGATTTTTTCTTCGAAATCGGGTTTTTCCTGATTCTGCCTTTGGGGCCGACATGCTCCCATTCGACCTCTTGTTCTAGCTGCTAGAGATGGAGATCACGGTGCCAGGTGGGGCCTCCTCCACTCCACAGATGAAAGAAAACAGAGAAATGTTGGTAGTAAAAACTCTTAAGATTATAAACCATAAAACCAAAATTTTTGCAAGACACCGAGAAATCAAACATCCAGCCAGATAGGAAGAAGACATTGAAATCCTTGGCTCTACCACCCAGGCAAGATTGCAGGATGAGCCCAACAGAGTCTAGATTGAGTCTGATGGAACTTCTGCCAAAACTCACAACCAGTTTGAATGCAAAGCCGGCATTGATTGACTCACCGAGCATCCAAAGCACTCCTTGACGATGGAGGCGAAGTTGAGCCCTAGGTCAAAGTTGAGATCCAAAAGGCTGGCCATGGAGAGCGCCGGGACCAACACGAGCGGGTGGAGACATCGTCAGCGAGGTGGTCAGCGGTGGAGAGGGAGGAGGCGAGGGGGGAGGTGGAGGGGCGCAGGTGGAGGAGCGTCATTTCTGACTTGTTGATGTTTTTTCAATGTCTAGCTTCTTAAGGTTCACAAGATTAGCAAAATGTTCTTTTGTAAGCACACTACTAAAGTTATTGAAGCGAAGGATTAGGCAAGTTAAATTATGAAGTGCTCCAATCCCACTGGGTATGGCACCGTCCAACATGTTTTGGGAGAGGTCAAGGTAACTTAGACCCCTCATGTTTCCAATCCCACTAGGCATAGAGCCAATCAACATGTTATGTGAGAGGTAAAGGTGACTTACACTCCTCAGGTTTCCTATCCCACTAGGCACAGAACCAACCAATATGTTATGTGAGAAGGTAAAGGTGACTTAGACCTCTCACATTTCCTATCCCAGATGGTATAGAACCACCCAACATGTTATGTGAGAGGTCAAGGTAACCGAGACTCCTCATGTTTCCTATTCCAGATGGTATAGAACCAACTAACATGTTCCTTGATAGGTCAAGGTAGCTAAGACTACTTAGATTTCCTATCCATGTTGGTAACTTCTCGGTCAAAATTGCACCCTGCAAGTGTAGTTCACGCAACTTGCTCGAACAATGTGGCAATCTCCCTATCATGTCCGCTTTGTTCCAAATTGAGTAACTGCAAACTGCATAAATTTTCCAAGGTCATTGGAACGATACCTGATATGGAATTCCAATCTATATACAAGACTTCAAGGGAGGGCATATTTCCTAATGCAGCAGGGATGGGACCAGACCAACCGCAATCAGAGAGATAAAGCTCCTTGATGGAAGTGACATCCCAAAACCAGTTGTGTTGGAGAAAGGAGTTAAATGGATTTTCAGATAAATCAAGGATCTCAAGATGTGTGAGGTTAGAATGGGAAAGAGGAGAGATTGTGCTGTTCAGGGAACAGTAACACATGTAGAGGCTTTTCAGATTAGACAGCATATTAACCTTGCTCGCCCAATCACTTGCGGAGCTAAGGTTTAATCCGCACATACCTAGGATCTTTAGTGAAGATAGATGTGGGAACCATGTAAGATCTGATACGTACTGAACATAAACACTGCCAAGATAAAGGTTCTGCAAGCGAGAAAGGTTACCAAGCTACGAAGGTATACTCCCCGAAAAAACAGCATCGACGAGGCTAAGATATTTTAGATTGTTGAGGGCACCCAAAAACGACAAAGGTTCGCTTGTGTTATAATTGAAGTCATTTAAGCTAAGATCCAAGTATCTCAGGTGTGGTAAGGCGGCAATAATGGTGGAGTTCATGATCTGACCTCTCGATTCAATACTTTCCGTAGAAGCATCAAACCCACTAAGTTCAAGCTTGATGACATGGCCGGTTTGGTTGTCGCACCAGACTCCCTTCCACCCGCAGCAGTCTTCGCCTCGCCATGACAAGAGGATCCCATTAGGGTCTATGTCGCTTTTCTTTAAGGAGATGAGAGCCTCACACTCACTTGCGACGCAGCAACGAGCCGAGACCGCCCTTGCGTGAGCAGAAAAGGATGAGGGCAGTGTCAAGGAAAGGATCAAGATGAAGACTGCAGCAGCACTGCAGCAGCTCCTTGAAGATGGAGTAGCCGAGCAATCATTTTTTTTTCCTTTTTGGCTATTTGTGCATGGAATGCAAACTATGTACTCCAGTAGTTTTTTTTGAGAAAGTGACTAGATTTCATTAAATTAAAACCCCTTTTACAACTGAGACCTTAATACAAAATAAAATTATATTGAAGCACACCACTAGGTCTTGAAACTTTATCTTCCTCGCGTCCAGCGGCGTACTCTTCAGGAAACTCCATGGAAGTACAGTAGATCTAGACCCGAGAGTCACAGTCCCAACCAACAGAAGACTCCATGAACATGGAGACCGCATAAGAGGCGCAATATGTTCAATCATTATAGGGAGTAAAGAGCGCCGAGAGCACATCGGTTGTATCTTCTGAAGGTTGAACTGAACTTAGGATCCGACGTTTCTAGCGTCACAACCAGCAACCGGAAGGGCAAATCCGCTGCCGTCGGTATCACCGGCGGCCGGAACAACGATCTCGCAGAAGGGAAAAATAGATCCAATCCCTCCTCGAGAAGAATTATTCCAACATACCTCGATCTCAGGAACATGCCATCATCGGAGACGACGACACATCCACCAATCATCTGGTACGAAGTAGGAAGCCGTCTCGAAGACATCGAAGCGGCCAACCAAAACCTAACCCTAATTATTATGGTGGAAAAAAAATAACGGTGAAACAACCTAAACAACAGTAAATCTGCTAAAAAACGATGAACCCCGTTCCTTCTCACCACTGGCAGGAGGCCGAAGACGAGAGGAACAGGGCAGGCAGGCAAAGTCACTGGAGGCGGCGGCTGGGGCTGGTGGCACATAGGCTTGATTTACCTCTCTCTATATATATGCAAAAAAAGGAGGGATCGATCTCTGTATATGCACAAACGCAATGAAGTCTACTTGCCGTGCTTGACCAGCAGGCACTACCACCAGATGCTACCAGGTCAAGTAAAGTAATCCAGCGGTCGACAGCAGGTAATATTCCACTACCACTCCATCAATCAAATAACTCCCGCGTGGTTGTCACTTGTCACCCACACTACTACGAAGGATACGACCATCATCATTGGATCTATCGACACGCGTCAGGCGTAATACTCCACTACTACATATTCTTCGACATACTCCCTCCGTTCCCTTTTAATCTCTCCGTCACTTGTTTAGAAGTTAAACGTACTCAACTTTAATTAAATATATATAAAACAATTAATAATTATGATATATAATTATTATCATTAGGATAGATCATTAAATCTTTTTAAATTAATTTTATTTGGAGATACAAATATTGTTAATATTTTCGACAAATCTAGTCAAACTTAAAAAACATGATTAACACGAATGAATACCATCGTTAGAAGAATGAGTAGTAATTATTTCTTGAATCTATACGCACTTTGTCTTGTCCAATCCACAATAATTTTTGCGACTTTACGGCCTCTGTACATTTGTGCAGGGATGGCTGCTGGCTATTTTTTTTTCACCAGACCCCGTAGTGCGGGAGTCTACGGCACTGGGTACGTCCTTTTTATGTCTCAATCAATAAGAATTCTTGGCGCATATTGGCTATCCAGTCAATAGGAATTCTAAGCACATGTTGGTTGTTGCTTATCCGAATCATAGCTCTCAGTCAATTTTAATGTTGTGGTCTTCCCTCATAACTTTTTGCATGACTACTTTTACTCTAACAGCAGCAGTGATCATATACTCCTAGATTGACAAATTTAAAAAACAGTCTTTGGAGACGAGATGACTTAAATGCAAAAGGGCTTCTTAAGGCAACTTGGGAAATGATGTGCATGCCAAAGGAAGAAGGTGGTCTAGCGGGTGACTAACTTGATCTCACAATAAAGCTTTAATGATGAAAAATCTTCACAAATTTTAAACAGTGGCGGACCTAGGATTCAGACATAGGGTATGCATGGGAAAAAAAATAAAAACTAAAGAAAAATACAGCTGTATGGGTTTGAACTAGTGATCTCTTACTCAAAATTGGACGTCCTTGCCACTAGGCTAATCTGATACAATGATAATTATAAGGTACTAAATTTTTTTATCAGTTAACGGTATAGTATTAAGTACATGACATGGCCCATAAGGTATGCGGTGGATCACCTTGCATACCCTGTGGATCCGCTCCTGATTTTAAAGTAAGTTGGATACGAGGATATCCCTTGGGTGAACATGGTTGGGGAAACTCTACCCAAATGGAAGGCTACCAAATCATGTGAAAAAAGATTCTTTCTGGTGGAGGGATAATCTAGAATCATTGGACACGCGATTGGTACCCAAATGGATGTATAGATAAAAGAATCCACCACAAGCAGACGGTCAGACACAGTGATGCCGGAATAAGAGAGAAGCTCGCCGCGCGTTTCCAGCCCCGCCGCCGTGCGCCGCCGCTCCCGGCCCGGCCGGGACTTAGCCGCCGCTCCCGGCCCCTTCCGCGCGCGCGAGACCGACGCACGCCGCTGCCTGCCGCATTATGCTCCGGCCATTCCTCTCCCCTCACCGTTCTGCCGCCTCCACCGCAGCAGCCGCGGGCGCCGCGGCGATGCGACCCACATCCTCACACTGTCGGCGGCGCTGACGCATCTCATGTGGTGCGAGATCGAGCCGCCGCCGTGGAAGGGCGGCGCCCAGTGCGGAAACAACCCAGACTACGAGTGCCTTCGCGCCGAGCTCCGCCGCCAAATGGCTTCCGCATGGCTGAGCCATGCTGCTCTTCCGCAACCGGTGTAGCTGCCCTGTTGCTAAGCTCGAAGTCGAAGAATGGCCGGGGGCGTCCCCAAGAGCAAGCGGCGCAACAAGATGTGAGTGATGATTGTACTGCTTGCTCGACTATTGTTGAGATTGTTTGTGTTTGAATCACAGTAATGTTGTCCTGTCCTAGAATGCATCTTTTCCTTTTCTTTTTAGTGGGCTGAAATATTTAACCATTTTTTTGTTTGTGTTTGAACTAATAAAGAGATAAACTGTTTATCTATGATTCATTTCTGGATGACTAAAGTACGAGGGGGTCCTGCTACTGAATAATATACTTTCTACTCACTGTGGAGGCTTACTATTTTGTTGGACATGGGTTGATCTTTTGAATAACATTTCCTAACTTAGAGTGCCTAGCTTACAATCCACTCGAGTTGATCTTTCAAAGACAAAAAACGAGAAAAAAAATGCACCAGAGGAACATCAGATTGAGCAATTTGCAGAAATAGAAAATACAAATTAGTTAGACAGTTCTTCATGCCTTGGAAGCCACAGCTGAATGACAAAAAAATAACTATAAAATGCTGCTACATCGCAATCTCTGCAACAGTGTTTCATGAATTAGACCATCGCCTAGCCTCAGTCTTTCGGCATTGTGCTGGAGAATAAGAAATTTAGACGCCCACCTTAAATCTTTCACCAGACTTCATCTCAGTTGTGCATAGCAGGTTGAGCCCCATTATTGTTAAATTGCATGATACTTTTCTGAGTTTCCCCAGCTGGTTTGAATAATGCTCATCTCTGGTATTCTTAAATCAAATCATCATCCCTGTCACCTTGCCTTTATCAAAGGGTTTGAATAAATGCCTCCTGGATGGCAACAACTTTTGCACAAACATCTTGCATTCCTGGTCTATCTTTTGGTGATTCCATGGAGCACATCAGGCCAATTTCTACCAATGGTATGATATAGTTTTGCATGCGTAGATTAAAAACAACTTCATCCTCCCCATTTTGCATTTGGGGGTCTAAAATCTCATTGATTTTATCAGGGAATGCTATATCCACGTACTTGTGAAGGCTGAGGTTGTCGCCAAATAATTCGTCGGTTGGTCGCTTTGCTGTGAGCAATTCTAGTAGGAGCACCCCAAAACCATAAACATCACCACCTGTTGAGATTTTGCATCCCATCCCATACTCTGAAATAGACGCACACAACAATGCACATAGAAAAGTTGAGAACCTAACCCATAAAATATCAGAGATAATAAGTTTATAGTCCTCCCAATTTAGGAGCCATACGGCATAGTGACTTACCAGGTGCGATATACCCAATGGTTCCTGAAGCACCAACCAAGCCTTCTGGACTGCTACTAATAAGACTTGAAGAGAAAAACTTCGCTGATCCAAAGTCACCAAGGCGTGAGGTCATGTCATAATCCAAAAGAACATTGCTAGGCTTCAAATCACAGTGAATCAGTGGAGGTATCAATCGGTTGTGCAGATAGTCAAGAGCAGAAGCCACATCTGCAGCGATACTAATCCGTTGACCTAAACTTAACACCCTCCTTGGTCTACCCTGATGTAGACTTGGGTGTATCCACATGTCTAGACTACCATTTGGCATGAACTCATATACTAGAGCTTTAAATTCGTTGTTCTCAAAATCTACTGTTGAGCACAAGGTGATTGCTTGAATTAGATTGCGATGGCGGGTATGCTTCAAGACTTCACACTCATTGAAACAGCTATTAAGTGAACCTTGCTCATCAAGATGAAATACCTTGATGGCAACAATGTCTGTATCAAATTCAAAGCGACCAATGTATACTGATGCCGTATGACTTGAGCTGATCTTGTTGACTGGAGAGAACCAATTTGTGGCTTTAAGAATGTCTCTGTATGACACCTTCTTCATTGTCTCTCTGAAGCTTTCTGGTGGTTGGGTTGCTTTTCCCTTTATAACTGTGGCAACAACACATAGAAATGACAACAAAGCAATGGTAGCCGGTGGGGTTACTATGAGCAGCAGGCGTGCATTAAATTTTCTTTTTGTTGTTGACGTGGTGGGGCAGATCGGCAATGCAAATATAGCAATTTGTTGGCATAATCCCAAATTACCGTCCAGCATGACTGCATTTGAATTTGTGAAGATACCACTGGTTGGAATTGGTCCTACCAGTTTGTTGTTTGACAGATCAAGATAATCCAAGGTCATGAAGTTCTCGAAGAATTCTGGAATTTGACCCGATAAGTAATTTTCAGAGAGATCCATCTGCTGCAGGGCCTTTAGTCCATTGAGAGACTGAGGAATAATTCCAGTAAGCATATTGTTTTCCATCTGAAGGTATGACAAGAAAACACACTGTCCGAGTTCAGTTGGTATTTCACCAGATAATTTGTTGTTGGAAACATTTAATAGGCCAAGATTGATCAGTTTTCCAATTTCTGATGGTATTGTTCCATTAATGTTGTTGTTTGACAAGTCCAACCCCAAAGAAAGCGAAGAGATGCTCAGGATTTCACTTGGTATGGATCCATTGAGGTAATTGAAAGATAAGTTTAGCATAACCAACCTTTTGCACTGCCCTAGACTTGCCGGCATGTTTCCAGACAAAAAGTTATCATCCAGATAAAGCTGGTTCAGTTGAGGGAGATTGCCAATTGTCGATGGCATTTCACCTGACAATCTATTCGCTGACAGTGTCAGGACAACCAAGTTTCTTAAATTACCAATACTTGAGGGAATCCTTCCTGAAAGCAAGTTGTCGTCCATGGCAAGCAGAGTAAGATTCACAAGGTTTCCTATCACATCTGGTATATTTCCTGAAATTTGGTTGCCTCTAAAGTTAAGCCGTTCCAGGTTTCTGGAAAGTTTGCCTACTGATTCTGGAAGTCTTCCTTCCAGAGAATTCCAATCCAGTGATAACATTAACAATCTGCTGCAATTTGTCAGGGAGGTCAGAAATGTCCAATCTTCAGCTTGTAGCATGTTACCTCCAAGATTCAGTTGACTCAAGTTGCTCAAGGATCCTAGAGATGGAATCGAGCCACTTAGTAGATTACTTGAGAGATCAATCGCTTGGAGCTTTGACATGTTGCCCAGTGAAGCCGGGACCATTCCACTGAATCTGTTGCCACTCATGATCAATGCCATGAGGTTTGGGAGTGAGTCGGGAGTGTTCAGAAAGATCTGCCCATCAAGTGAATTGTTGCCTAAGATTAGATATCTGAGTGATGAGACATTGTATATCGCAGCCGGGACATTCCCTGATAACATGTTGTCACGTAGGTTTAGAATGTTCAAGTTCGGGATATGACCCAAGGCTTCTGGAATGGACCCTGTCAATTTGTTCTCTGCTAGCAGGATGGTATTTAAGGACGAAATATTTCCCAAAGATGGTGGTATCTTTCCAGAAATAATATTTCCAGTAAGCCCAAGAAATTGCAAAGATGTGGTTTTCTGGAAATAAGGGACATTCCCTGATAGCATGTTGTAATGTAGATCTAGAGTATTCAAGTTTGGGATATGACCCATGGCTTCTGGAATCGATCCTGTCAAGTTGTTTAATGCTAGCAGGATGATATTTAAGGACGAAACATTTCCTAAGGATTCTGGTATACTTCCCGAAAGAATATTTCCAGTAAGGCCAAGAAATTGCAGAGACGTGGGTTTTTGGAAGGAAGGAATTGGTCCAGCAAGAGCATTCCATTGGAGGTCCACTGTGACAAGGCTGGATGAATTACTATTAAATAGGGTAACTGGGATCTTCCCAGTTAGGGAATTCATTGAGAGGTTTAGTACACGAAGCAATGGAGCTTTGGTTAAGGAATCAGGAATAGGTCCACTAAGATTATTTCCTGCAAGGTTAAGATACCTAAGCGAAGCTGCTGCACCCAGTGACAGAGGGATGTTACCTCCAAGCCTGTTGCCGGCAAGCATCAGAGTCTGGAGGCCCGGAAGCGCAGCTATCTCCTCTGGTATACTTCCAGAAATATCATTGCCAGAAAGATCCAGCTGCACCAGCGAAGTGAGGTTCGTCATGCAACCCTGAAGTAGCCTTCCTTGGAGCTGCACAGACCTTAGGTCCAGGGACACCACTCGGACAGGGATGCTCAAGTTGCAGCTGACACCTCCCCAGCTGCAGAAGCTGAGCGAGTCGGTGCGCCATGATCCGAGGACGCCCTGAGGGTCGGCATAGATGCCGGATTTGAAGCAGAGCAGGGCTTGGCGATCAGCCTCTGACCTGTTGTTGCCAGGTTGTGCCGATGAGAGTGTTGCGTTGGTTGACAGAAAAACGAAGATGCTGCACAGCAGGAGTGTCCGTGTATGGCAGGATGATGGAGATTCAGAATAATCCATGTGTCTGTTCTCAACTTCTGATCCTGTGCAGCTGTGCTTTTGCTGTATGAGTTTTTGGCTACTGTGTTTTGAGGTGTTTTAGTTTGCGAGCCAGAGGATGGAAGGTTTATTATGGAACTCATCTTGACTTTGACTAGTTGTCTGTTTTGTTGTGGGCCACACAAGGTTGGAGGAATGAGACAGGGAGTGAGAAGTGTAATTTTGACCAAATTTGTATAAAAATACATAAACTAGATTCAATGGATGCACCATGAAATTTTGATCCTACATTTACTTGATGTTGTATATGCTAATATATATTTTTGCTATAAACCTAATCAAAGTTAGAAAAAACTTAATTATGACAAATCTAAAACAGACTTATAGAATGGAGCAGGAGTATATAGTTCTAGTGGGTAGGCCGAAGTAAGCAGCCTACCAAGATCTCCAAGGGCGCAAGTGGCGTACTAGCATTTGGTGCCCCCTCTTAAATAAAGTCTGTTCCAGCCTCGACAAGGCTCACTTCATTTTTATTTTTAGTATTCAGCTGACTGTTTAACCTCGCCATTTGTTGGCTTTTATTCCTGTTTTCCGGAGCGACCCCCATTTGACCTTCAAATAATAATACAAAGGTCGTCTGTATATCAAAATATCCTCTGGTGCTACAACAGCCTCTTTGTGTACCGAGTCGCAGCTGCAGAGTGGGGTTGCTAGCTGTGTCGTCGCCGTCGTCATCGTCGTCGGATGACCATTGACCAAGCTCCAGTAGAGCACCAGTTGGCTATTGCTAAGGAAGTGATTCTCCAATTGGATTTGGCTCAGATGCACAGGTGGTCGCTCTCTGATGACATGAGTATGAGACGAGCTCAAGCTCTCTCAAGTTCTTGCAGGTTCAGCTCAGTTTACTGTCGCTGTTGGTCACTGAGGGTCGCTTAACAGGGCTACTCGCAAATATGTTCCTATGTTGGTTGCTTGTATGAGTGCTCTGCTTGGTTTCATGAACTGTTTTCATATCTTGGAAGAGGCAACACAATCAAACTTGTCACAATCAGACTTGGAAGAGGAAACCCGTTTGACATAGTCGCCGGCTATGTGCTACTACTGCTGCGGTTGGCACTTCAAACTATTGATGAATGGATGAAAGGACCTTCTTGGAAGGAAAATTTTCCTCTGGTGATATTTATTTAATCCAGCCGATTCAGTTTGTTGGCAATCTTGTCACTGTTAACATTTGATGAACTGGCAGAGGTTGAAATCTCGCGATGTCAAACGGGACTAATGTGGTATACAGCTACAAAATTTGGGTCTAGTTATTTTACTATGATTATTATTTTTGCAAAAAAAAGAAATAATACAAAATTTGAAGTGGAAAAAAAAAACAAATCCAGATTAATAGGCCTCGCGGCCCAGTACATTCTTGATGCACGGCCGAATCAAGATCTTGTTCCATTCCGCAGATTAAAAAGATTGCCCCCATTTTTTTTTTAGGGAGCCACGGGATTCCATTAACCATGTGATGATGTGACAAACCAGCTAAATCGCTGGCCATCCTCGGATCCTGCTGCGCCGCATCTGCGTCAAAAACCTAGAAGAAGTTTGGGCGAGGCGAGGGAGAGCGGCGGCGACACCGGTGAGGGACTGCGACCAGTTTTGCTTTTTAGAAGAAGTACATTCTTGAATCTTCATGCCGGCCGAATCAAGAATTCAAGATATTTCTCCCGTTTGCTTTTTAGATGCGGCTCATTGTTTTTTGTTTTTTGAGGCATTTTTTAGGGGACACAGCTAAATCGCTGGCCATCCCCTCCTACGCCGCATCTGCGTCGAAAAACCTAGAAGAAGTTTGGGGTGGCGAAGGAGGGCGGCGGCACACCACCAGTGAGGAACTGCCGGCATGGCTGTACGCTCGCTGCTGCGTTCTATGGTTCGCATGGCTGCGCGCCAAGGGGCCTTTTCTTCTTCGTCGCCGGGAATCTACGGCCTGACGAACGCCGGCCTCTCGCATGGAGTACATGTCAGAAGCAGCCCTATGGTGGACGCGGCCCTCTCTGGTTTTGTCAGATCGGGTAATTTCTTTGGTTAACCGCTGCATGCATTTGTGTTCACGCGTGCGTGGTTCGTCTTTGCTCATGTTTTCCATAGGAGGCAGCCCAGACGAATGGATCACGGTTTCCTCTGCATCTGCTGGAGTTTGGTATTATTTTTATTTTTATTGGATAAAAGATACAGATAAGTCGTCAGTCTTGATGGGAGGCGAAGACCCTGCCATGAAGACACAAGGATATCTGCGGGTAGGGTGCAAGCAGCGGCAGCCCTGAAACGTGCGATGGAGTCTTATCATGAACCCATCGTGGCTGAGGAGGAGGACGACGACGATCCAGCCATGAGGGAAAGGTTTGAGGATTGGATCAACAAGTATGGGCCAACGTACAAAGATGAAGATGAGAAGGCTAGACGTTTCAGAATATTCAAGGCTTTTGCGAGGTCTGTCGATGTGAATAACGCAGAGGCTGCGAAGTCAGGGTCTAGTGTTAAATATGGCCTTACAGAGTTTGCCGACTGGAACAGATTAGATCATCGTGTTAGCTCTGAAATCTGAAGCTCTATTGTAATTAATTAATAATTACTAGCGCCGTCGCTGCTAGTGTAGTACTGCACTGTACATTTAGGCGGCATTAACAACGACGCCAACGTGTACGAACACGATCGCCGGCGGCGATCACCACCACCACCATAACGGCTTGACCTTGACCCTGCACCCCCGGTTCACCACCGTGGCGTTCCCATCCAGCCTGTCGACGGCGACCTCGCACCGTGCCTTGACGTCGACGGTCCACGTCCGGAGCACCTTCCCGAACCGCAGGCGCACGGGCACCCTCGCCTCCACCGTGAGCGGCACGGCGCGCCCGTCCCGCTCCGCGGCGAGCTGCGTCCTCTGCGCGTCCGTGAGCCGCACGCCCTGGCCCCGCATGGCCGCTGCCACCACCGTCACGTTACGCGGCGCCTGGCGGAACGCCGGCCAGGGACACGCGGCGAGCAGCTGCCCGCCGTAGGACACCGCGACGTCGCCGCCGGCGCGGTACTCAATGCCCACCTTCCTGTTCCGGTCGTTGTCCGCGCGCACGGCGGCGTCCAGCGCGGGGGAGAGGGAGGCCGAGGCGGCGAGGGAGGTGGCGTCGAGGCCGCGGATGGCGAGGGAGGGCACGGAGAAGGACGGCGCGCGGGGGCGGAAGACGAGGCAGACGGCGCCGGCGAAGGCGGCGGCGAGCAGGAGGATGATGACGACCGCGAAGCAGGAGAGGCAGCACGCGCGGCGGGGCGGTTGGCGAGCTTCTTGTAGAGCCGGGCGCGGTCAGGGGGCGGCTCGAAGAGGACCTGGTCTTTCGGAACCTGGACGATGTAGGACGAGCCGGGGGGTGGGGAGAGCGCGAGCGGGTGGTCGTCGTGGAAGAAGGACGGGTGCAGCGGCGTCGTCTCCGTGGAAGCATCGCCGGCGAAGGACAAGGAGGCATCGGCTTGCTGGTGATGATCATCGGGTCGCCGTCGCCCTGGCGGGAGTGGAAGCGGCGAGGAGGACGGGGACGGAGTGGGGTGGACGCGGTCGTCGGCCATCATGGCTGGCGATGACTGAGCCTGAGCCGAGGCAGGCGAGCGCGGGAGCAGGTTTAGCGTGGGACTGAATGCCAGCCTGCGTCTGTGTTTATGTATGAAGGAGGACGCGTGAGGGCGACGGCGCCGCGTTGATGGAGACAAGGCGAGGGGGAGGACGGAGGGAGGAATGAGAGATGAGATCGAGCTGCAGCGCGTGAGCCGTGAGGTGGTGACGGCGACGGCGACAAAGAAGATGATGGAGGGGAGGGAGACGAAGGAAAGGGACAGGATCGAACGGGGGAGGAAACGGTCTCATCTCATCTCATGCTATGCTATAGTATAGTGTAAAATGAAATCCGGTGGAATTGGTAAGAATATTTTATTGAGACCAGGTGCCATGTTAGTGATGTTTTCTTTTGAGATTGAGATGACGCAGGGGAGTCGTTATGTTTTCACAGAGGAGGATGAAGGCAGAGTCAGAGAAGCATGCATCCTATCCTTGGACCTTTTCAGTCCGACGACATATGGCACGATAGTCCGTACTAAATAAACTATTTGAACTTGTCCACTCTGAGCTGAGGTGGTGTGTTTTAGAGCCAGCCAATAGACACTAGATTGATTTATGAAACGTTTGCATCAAGATTGGTGGCTCTCTTTTTGTGTGTGCTTCTTATGTGTATGTTGTCTTTCCTTTTACTCTGCTATACGTATCTTCCTTAACACTATTGTTCACGGTGTGTGACGTCGTCGTAAACCATCGCGGAAATCGTCTATTGTCGCCATCCACCCGACTCCACTAGGCTACTAAAGTGACACTACTACAATCCTTGCCATGTCTCATAACCTTCCTCAACACCTCCCTACCTCGCCCTCGCCTCCCCGTGTCTGCGACCACAGTTGGTTCGACACCTCTGCCGCTAGATTCATCAGATTTTCTTCTAAGCCACCCGAGACCTCGAATCCTATTTGAACCCTAAGTGGGCGAGATTATGTGAGCATAGTTACCGGTTTGCGACTACACTGAGTTAATTAGAATTGGTTTAATTTGCAAATCATCATCTTGATCTAGATGAAGGCCGAGTGCCATAATAAGGTCATTGATAGGGTCGATGCCATCCTGAAAAACCATTGCACCACACAGGTGAACAAGTTTGCCATTGAGTTTGGTTTGACGACAGAGCATGCTAGTCATATCAACAGATGGGTTTCATTTGCTATTGCATCAAAGGCAAGAGTTGTCGTTCTGGACCTCTCTCCTAATAGGAGTGCATTAGATCGAGACAATTATGACTTCCCTTTTGATGGACATAGTGGATCTCACCTTCAGGCTCTTCAGCTTCACTGGGTCACTTTGATTCCGCCTCCTGATTTTTGTGGCTTTGCAAATCTTAAAATGCTTGATCTTGACTTTTTGATCGTATCGCAAGATTTACAGCACTTATTATTGAAATGCTGTGTACTTGAGTGGTTAAGAATCAAGTCATGCTTATTACAGCTGCCAAGCCTGTCATCTCTGTGTGTTCAAGAGCCATTATACCGTCTGCAATATCTATGTGTTGCGGATTGTGCTTTTCATGAAATTGAGTTTCATGCACCTAATCTCATGACATTCGAGTATGAAGGGTCCCAAACTTTGATTAATCTTAATGAATGCTCGAAGCTTAAGACAGCAACTCTCAGACTCTATATGAACAAAACTCTTGAAAATGTGCTGACTTGGATTCCATGTATACTTCCCCAAGTTGACACTATGTGTGTCAAACTTAGGATCAGCAGCAAGGTCTGTTTTTGTCGTCTCTGTACCATCTGCACTATTTTGTTTTCCATTTCAGGTTGCCTCACTTCCACTAAACTTATTTCAGATGTCTGGATTTCCACAGCCCCCTCTTAAGTTTATTCAGTTGAGGCATTTAACTATGGACATAATAATGGGCAGCTTCGATCCAAATTCAGTTTTTCAACTGGCATATCTTTTGGTAGCAGCTCCACTTTTAGAGGATCTTCATTTCAATGTAAGTAAATGTTTTGTATGCCTGCAACTTTCTGTGGTTACACATGTTTGTCATTTCATTGTTACCGAGATAATGTCAGACAACTCTACCTTATTTATTTACCTTATGGATGTTTTGTATGCTCCATCTGTTGCAACCCATATAGAGTGATCTTTCAGACCACTTCCGACTTACTCTCTTTATCAACTATAAACTACTTGTCTGGTATGTATTCTTATTAGTAAGCTGAGCTATGTCAGCTCACTATCCTTCTCCTTTTAGAGAACAGAGTCCAAGCATAATTCATTGATCGACAATATCATGGTTTCCCTAGGATAATAACCATTTGATCTTTATCTTCCTATCGTTCTTGGTCATTCCCATATAAGAAGCTTTACTCTAGGTCAATTACGGCGTTGAGTTTGATGAGTACCATGTTCAGGAGTGAGATTGTTAACAAGCTATGATTAATACTCCCTCCGTCCTAAAAATAGTGTCATTTTTGCTATGGATCTAGATAGATGTTTGTTCAGATCCATGGCAAAAACAACACTCTTTTTAGGACTGAGGGAGTATGCACTAAGTTGATAGTATGGTTGACAGTTTATTAATTGTGTGTTGACTGTACTTAGTTCCAAAGTTGATTCTCCATTTATTTTAATAATAAATTGTGTGCAGGCCATTCTTTTCCCTTTTTTTGTTAGATGCATCATTTATCTTTTTATAAAAAAGGTAAAAAAACAAATATTCATTGTAGTTTTTGTCAGTAATAAAAGGTGCAAATTTTTATTGCAGATGCTTGTTTTTGAATCAACATGCCATGCTGATTTGGACGACATAATGGATCTTCCCCATTATCATCTCAAGACATTTTGCATAGATGGTTTTTCTGGAACTCATGGCCAGGTCGGACTAGCAAAATACATCCTTAAAAATGCATTAGCTTTGGAGCATTTCATTGTGAAACCAGGTCAGAAATATAAGGGATCTACATCTACCTCAACTGTGCATGAACGCTATGGACGGCAGGAAGCCAATAAAAAACTTGTTCCACTAGATACCAACAGCGTACTCACAATTTTGTAACTATGATTCTTGTCAGAGAATATATATGTGGTATGAATAATTTTGCTTATAACAAAGGTTTACTCAGCTTTAATTGTACCGGATTTTGCATGAAGGTTATCTATGAAGCAGTTGAAATGTATGTATGCAAATTATTTTTTTCTCTGTGAAAAAACTTGGGATCTGATATTTGATGGCAGAATTTTCTGCCTTTCTCCGCTTGTTTTCAATGTGTTTCTGACGTAGCATATTATGATTCGACAGAAACAGTTGCTGTGACGAAAAATACCCGAAATCCCTGGGTAGAGATGAACTGAGGTTCCGTCCCTGCATGGGTTTTTGGCTTGTTCATGCTGGGCTGCTGCCTAGGACTCTGAGCATTGGGCTCTGGTGAGTGCAACCATTGCAAAGAACACAATATGCACTGGGTAAGTTGGGAGATGATGGTTAGCTCAAAGTCTGTGGGGGCCTAGGATTCAGAGATCTCCATTCTTTTAACATGGCTATGCTCGCATTCAAAATCCTGGTTCTCTCTGTGCGCGCATTCTGAAGGCTATCTACTACAGTCACCTCCTGAAGGCGAAGATGGAGGGATGTTCTTATACTTGGTGTAGTATTATGCAAGGCACTGAAACTCTGAAAGAGGGCATGAATCTGGAGGGTCGGCAACAGCCAGAATATCAACATTTGGTTGGGCCTGTGGCTACCGCGTGACATAACCAGGAAGCCGCTGACACCAAAAGGAAGAAATCTAATTACTAAGGTTGGTGAGTTGATAGGTCCATATTCAGAACAGTGGGACATCTATCTGTTAGAACAAAACTTTTGGGAACAGGTCATACAGATCATCAGACATGGATGATGCATGCAGTCGGATGACATTTTGATACTAGGGAAATGTTATCTGGAGCTAAGGGTGTGATGGGGAATCAGATTTCATGAAGAAACTATGGAACCTGGACTGTCCACCTAAGATGAAACACTACACCCTAGTGGTAAGAAGAGTGCTGCAGAAGAGGGGAATGAAGATCGACACAAAATGTTGTGTATAGGTGAACGGCTGGATGAAGATGGCACTCACCTCTTTTTGAAATGCAAGGAAGTAAAAGTGGTGTGGAGAGAATTACAGATGGAGGGGATACGCTGCAACCTGTCCGAGGTTACCTCGAGCTGGGAGCTTACAGTGATTGTGCTGCTATGGTATGTTGGGATGAGAGGAATAAAAGAAGAGAGGAAGGAAGAAGCCGTGCTCCAGCTGAAATCGCTTTGCTGCGTTTCAGGCGGACAGGTTACTGAATGCTCCAACGATGAGGCTGTTGCCGGAAATTTGTCAAAGAATCTAGTGGGCGCCTACGCCTTAGGGTGTGCTGAAGATAAATGCTTGGCGCTTTCAATCCAGCACGAAAAGGTGGTGGCTGGGCTTTCGTCATCAGGGATGCCCAGGGAGCGGTGATCAGTGCCGGTGGAGGCTGAGAAGAAATTTTGCTGGATACAATTCACTCAGAAATCGTAGCCTATGCAGGTCTGAAAGAAGCGGCCAGAATGGGGGTGCAGATCTGGTTTGAGACTGATGCTACACAGGTCCAGATGGCGCTCATGAGTGATAAATTCAGACTGTCAGCAGTAGGGGGCATCATCGAAGTTTCTTATTGTTAGCTCTGAATTTCTTTCTTGTAGAGTTAGCACGTTGGAAGCGTGCTTGTAATAAAGTGGCACATGCTTTGGCCACGGTTGGTTGTCACCAGCGATTTGCGGTCAGATGAGTAACATAAAGTCCGGAATTAAAAAAAAAAAAAACAGATGTTCTTAAAGTGTAAGGGAACTGTGATGGGGATGGGATGTGCTGCTATGTATAAAACCTAGGTCATCATAAAGAAATACTTTTGCTCGAATTCTCAAATGGAATTGTGCAAATTTGCCACTTCAAATTTAAGCCTTCATTTAAGATTTAAAAAGCGACATACTAGGATCAATTTATTTTATCACTTATTTATGGTGTAGTCTTTCTTCTTTAGGTACTTTTTTGAGCTCTTCTTTATGTACTTATAGTAGGTATTTTTTTTACTGAGCTTACAATAGGCAGTTAACCTAAAGTCTTCAGATATGCTTTCATAGTCTTCATATATGTAGAGCAAAATCATGTATTAAACCAATCATAACCTTTGGTTGCCCGCGGCAACGCGCGGGCTATTGGCTAGTTAAATCTATTTTCATAGTAAATTTATTTAGAGATATAAATGACATATGTAAAACATGGAAACAAAAAAGGACAGTTATTTATGGAAGGAGTATTTCGTACCTCCTTTTATTAAGGGTGAATTTGACATTGATAAACTTTTCAAATTTGTAGTGGAACCATTGGAATTTTGTTTGATCACACAAAGGTTTTGTACATCTTTGTATGAAGATAGACATAGTTTGATTATAAGACCGGGCATTACATGATTTGCAACAGAGCTTGTGCCCGCCCCAGGCAGACTCGCTAGTTTACTCCTTTGGCTAATACGCAACCCATCCCCCTAGTGCCTGCTTGGACCGAAGATCCGCTTCCCGCTGAATGAGACCACGTATTTTTTTTTTTTTCCGAAACAATGATAGCATGTAGTTGTGGGGAACTTGGGTGCTAGCTCCCCTTCTCATTCTAGTTCCAGTTGGAAGAATTTAGTGAGTTAGTTCCAAAAAATGATTCCGATTCATGAGAGAAATATTTTTGAAGAGGATCTAGATCTAAAATATTTCAGCAATAATTTAGAACCCCCTGCCAAATGCGCAAAAGCAATCACTTCTCTCATCGACATATTACCTATGTCTCTATTTATGACAATGCTCTGGTAGGAGGGCCGATCACCTAGCTCAATTTGCTTTTCAATTTAAAAGAAAACATAATTTCACCTAAACCCACAAAGCACAGGCCATAAAACATCTCCTCGAAGGCTCGAACCATATACCTATTCGTACAACCGTAAATCTTATAGCACACACTACAGTCACTCTTCCACCTTTGTAATTTCCTTTTCTTTCAATATTTGTTGTTCTATTATTGTGCCATATAGTCATAGTTTAATGCATGTGTTACATTTTTTTTCTGTGGGCATGGGCAATTGGTGGGTACTTGGTACTCACATGGGTATGAGTTTTTCATTTGTACAAACAGAAATATATGATGGGTATGACTGCGGGTGCGTATTACTCATGAGGTAGAAGCCTTTTGCCATCCAAGTGGGCAATCACCAGCTTCACGACTTGCCATCAACTTATTGGTGAGCAATAGGCTATAGTGTTTGGTACTTTTGGACTAAAAATTAACTAATTATTATATCTATTCCCTCCGTTTCAAATTATAAGTCGCTTTGACTTTTTTTGATACATGCATCGAGAAATTTATTATGTCTAGATACTGCAAAATACATATACCAAAAAAGTTAAAGTAATTTACAATTTAGAATGGAGGGAGTAGATAATAAAACAAGTCATGTATTTAGAAAAGTCACATACACCTCCGTTTCACAAATAAAAGAACATTTTTGACTTTCACAATTACTGTTTGACCATTCGTCTTATTTAAA
>JALGXP010000631.1:0-26972 GCA_023333625.1 Bothriochloa decipiens
TTTTTTTAGCAGATGCAACACATTTAACATATATGCACACCCACCCTCTGTAAACACATTTGAAAGACTTTATCGGCACATCATAAGGTTGAAAAAGTCACCACAGACGTCTCGCTATCAATGGAAACGTCACCAGCCACTCAACACACAACGCCATTAAATTGTACAATCAATTTATGAAAACGTAAATGACCGTGCGAAGTCAAAAATTTGAAACTTAGTGGTTAGCTTCCACCACAT
The DNA here is from genome assembly GCA_023333625.1 of Bothriochloa decipiens. Taxonomy (NCBI): domain Eukaryota; kingdom Viridiplantae; phylum Streptophyta; class Magnoliopsida; order Poales; family Poaceae; genus Bothriochloa; species Bothriochloa decipiens. Next base: position 241 of record JALGXP010000631.1, read on the forward strand.
GAAGCTAACCGGAGCTAGGCTAGGTTCACAGTTATTAGTTGTAGCTGTTTAAATATGAATATCTTGTGCTTATATCTTCAACCCGTGTAGGAGGACCGGTTAATTAATGGACTAGTTCCCATCAAATTTAACTGTAAAATCTTGAGTGAATTCCGGTGCAAGCATGTTCACATGGAACGGGATGAAACGGGCATTAGAACTCGACACACAACGTGGTTGTTGGCGAGTCGTCCTAATGCCAAGACTCAAGCTCTGTCTTTAGTCATAATCCCCAGAACCTGACATAGGCCATATATGTGGGCGACACGCGATGATGCCATCATGCTCATGCCAATCAGACGTGTGGACGTGTAGCCATTTCCTCACAGACTCCTGTATTCTGTTATCACCTCACATTCTCACCCAACAAAAACTGTACCCTAGCTCATATGTGCCCACTGAATTCACTGTAAGCAACTGAACAGGACAATGTGCAGACATGAAGCTGAATTATGAAGATATAGCGTAATTCTTGTCACTACGATTTCCACTGTAGCGATGGAAATTTGTGGAAAGGATAATGGATCTTGGGCACATGGTGCCAACCACTGGTTGGTCAAACTCTGCAATTCTCTACCGCTGAAAGAATAAAAAAACTGCTGCTTCTGATGGAGAGTTCCTTCCATATAATCCACCTGCGTTTCCCCATTTAAGTAACATTCAATTTACACTAATTTAACCTGGTAAGTAAGGACCTTTGCAATATTCAATTGTGCAGTAGACCAGGACAACTGCATATCACCAATCATATGAGGTTTCTGTGTGAGGTCGCTGCCAACTAGGCCAACACTAGCATCCATTTTTTTCAAACTGACACTGGAACAAAACCAACAGAGTAATGACAGAATCAGCAAGTTTTGTTTAACCCTGGAAGGGAGGAAGCATGCGGCAGTTTTGTCTCTGCACCCACTGAAAATTCCCTCCACTGATAGAGGCATGTTTGTAGGGCGTGTTAGGTAATAAAACACAGAGACGAACTATGAGGTGAAAACAATATGCGGGTTACAATTGTATTTTATTCTGTCAAAAACTTACATCTCAGGGGGTATTTATAGACAGGAAATTTTACAAGCCAGACATGACACTTAATATACATTTAGCTAGAAAAAGGAAGTTGGCGAAGTGGCAAAACAAACTTCGCCTTTTGTATTTCATCTTTCCGAACGACTTTGGACTTAATCTTAGTTTCTTGGTTTGGTAGATGCCCTTATCAATTCTCCATACGAAGTTGCCACGTCAGCTTCGCTGGACTCCAAGAGTTTGGCGAAGTCATCTCCGCCTTTTAGCCTGAAACATATGAAACATATATGCGAAGCCCAAATAATTTTTAGCGAAGTGTCCATGTCACCTTCGTTGAATGTTATGTTGTTATAAATATTTTTTGGTAAAAGTTCACATTTTACTCCAAAGTTTGGAAAGGAAGTTTTTATGACAAAGTTGCTCCCCAACAGCAGCCCCTCGCGGGCGAAGGCCTACTCCAAAGGTCTTTATCCCGTGAAGTTTATGCAAACTTTGCCTGACAAACGCCGTCCAAACTTTGGAGTTCGCCCGTCAGTTTTTTTGAACTTTTGAATCTAATGGCTATCTTTGACAGTTTGATCAGATTTGCTTATAAATAGCGATGACCCCCCTGAGCTGTCGTTTTCAGAAGACGGGAAACTCTGCCAAAAATTTTCTTGAGCTGGAAAATTCAAGATAGTTTTTTGTGACACCTGCTATTTGTGTTCATCCTGTGTTGATCTTTCGGGCGAAGTTTGTTCAACAACTTCGATCAGGTTTGTTTCTTCGATTCTTTATGTTGTTGTTCTTAATTTTATCGGAGTTCTAATGATCTTGGTTTTTATAGATGTCTTCGTTGGATCTGTAAGATCAAAGTTAGTGTCCGGAGAGCTCCAGGGCCGAAGAGGAAAACTCTTAGATGGATTCTGATGAAGAAAATCTTGAAGACATTGATGCATCCGTTGAGGACTTGGTGAAAGATGACGAAGGTTTTACCTTAACTTTTGGTAAAACTTTATTTGAAAAAAGTCATCTTGACGAAATGGTTCAATTGAAAATTGTTGAGCGTGATCAAGTGAGGTACCTGATCCTGCGGAGAACAATCTGAAGCCTTATCCTGACGAATGTATCGTGTATTGGGATTTGTTTACTCCTGTTCTTCGCTTTCCTTATCAAGACTTTGTTGAAGATGTTCTGAAAGCTTTCAATATTCAGATGCATCACTTGACGCCTAACGGTGTGGTTAGGTTGGCTCAGTTTGTTTGGGCTGTTAAGTCTCAAGAGGCTAATGCTGACATTGCTGCCTTTTGCAAACTTTTTGAGATACATATTCAGTTCAAGGAGTTTATGCTTGAAGGGCGAGTGATCACCAAATATTTTGCTTATTCAAGTTTTAAGACTACTCGCAACGCTGTTCAAATTTCTCCAGCGATAAGGAACAAATGGGGTGTTGGAGATTGGTCAAGATATTGGTTCTACCATAAGGTGCCCATGGTTGAAGAAAGGGATTCGTGACGAAGAAAATGGTGAAGAGGTATCCGATGGCTGCTAGAATGGAGATTGAGAAGTTTAAATTGTCTCCATTTTTTTTACTTCGATGATTTCGAAGACTGCTGTAAAGGCGTACAAGTGCACAGCTTTGCTACAGTGTGCTAGAGATCTTGTTGAAGAGTATGCTATTGCTAGAATTTGGCCATTGAAGAAAGGTTAGACTTTTTAATGCTTTCATGCTAAAAAAGTCCGAGGGGTGAACTACAAGTTCCCGGATAATGACTTTCATCGTCCGAGGACCTTTGCTTGTGATGAAGATTTTGTGGAATCTGTTGAGAGCCGAGCTGAAGATTTGCTTGGAAAATATGTGTTAAACGAGAAGAACAGTATTGATAACATTCTTGGGAGTGAATACAAACGTTTAAACAGAGTTTTTGAGGTTGCACAGATTGAGTATGGTGAAAGGCCTCCTCCTGCTTATCATCATGCGAAGAAACAAGGTCAAAAAAAGGAGAAGGATACTGGTGGTCAGGCTAAGGGCACTAAACACAAGGCTGGTCCTAGCAAAGTTGTTGCCAAGAAGCTAAAAAAGGATCAAAGTCCTTCTGTCTTAATTGATGCTAAAGAACTAGACGCTGTATTGGAATGGAGCCTGGATATGGAGGAAAGTTTGGTTTCTGGATTAGTTGGTTTTGCAAAAGATGATGTCAGTGCTGCAAAGGATGATGAAGGTGCCAGAGTTTCCTTGTCTCAACATGCTGAAGATGAGGTGAGGAAGATTACTATGGCTTTTTCTTCTGAAGGGTTAACTTCTTCTTTACTTACTCCGCTAGGTGATGACTTGTAGGATTTGCAAGGTCCGGGTTTGCCTGCTGGAAGTTCTATTGATGTTGAGAATGTTGATATCTTGATTCTTGAAAAAGAGGCTTCTGAGAAAGAAACTCTCGCTGATGAAACCCGTAGAACTATTGAACCTACTTCGCCGATGCCTGCTGCTGAGACCACTGTTGTTGGGTCTCATGAAGAAAATGTCGATGCTGAGAAAATTGCTTCGGCTGAAGATCCAGCTATGGTTGACATTGGTGAAGTTGGTGTTCCCAACGTGCCTAAAAAAGTTGGTGGTTCTAGGGTTTATACTCTTGATTTAGATGAAAGTGATGATGAGGTTTTTGATGACAAATGTAATGATGAACGTTTGGCGCGCTTGTCGAGGTCTACTATTGTAACAGCCCCAAATGGCCAGTGGGCCCAATTCGCGGTATGGGCCGGTGTTACTGTAGCAGGGCAGTGGGCCGAGTCACTATAGCGGGCTGTTCACCGGTTACTGTAGCATCACGAAACACTGTAGCAACACGGGTTTAGTACCATACCGTGAACTCTGAGGTCGCCTAGCCAGCTTAAATACCAGGGCCAGGGACGCGTATTAACCTTCAGTTAATCGTTTTGAACGAAGTGAGGACGACAGTTCAAATAGGTTTTTACGCAGGCAGGACCCGCTCCTCGGTAGAGTGGGCCTGGGCCGTGTGCCAGGACTGGGTTGTTACATTTGGTATCAGAGCCGACTCTCGAGGTTTCACGGGCACATGGAGTTCAATGCGCGGGCATAATGCGCATGCACATACGTGGACCTAATGACAGGACACGACATGACATGGCATATAGATGCGCCGGCACTGAACACATGGACGTGACCAAGAGAGGAGGATCCTGAATTAGGTGTCCCGAAAGGGTAAGCTGGTCTGGCATTCGACGGGGACGTCAAATCCTTAGGGGGTGATTGTAACAGCCCCAAATGGCCAGTGGGCCCAATTCGCGGTATGGCCCGGGGGGTACTGTAGCAGGGGGGGGGGGCAGTGGGCCGAGTCACTGTAGCGCCTGGTACTGTACATCCAGATTCTGACACTGTAGCAGCGCGGCACTGTAACTCGGGTACTGTAGCAGTCCGTACTGTAGCATCAAATCGGGCGGGGCCTGTTTTGAGTTACTGTAGCACGGGGACTGTTCATCGGTTACTGTAGCATCACGAAACACTATAGCAACATGGGTTTAGTACCATACCGTGAACTCTGAGGTCGCCCAGCCAGCTTAAATACTAGGGCTAGGGATGCGTATTAACCTTCGGTTAACCATTTTGAATGAAGCGAGGACGAAAGTTCAAATAGGTTTTTACGCAGGCGGGACCCGCTCCTCGGTAGAGTGGGCCTGGGCCGTGTGCCGGGACTGGGTTGTTACAACTATTCATGTTGAAACTGGCCAGAAAATTGATTGTAATTTGGGTGAACGTGTCTCTACTGGTGAGTACTGTATCCTTGTATTTGATTTGTTTGACCTGTGTTGTCTTTTTTGTTGATTTTTGATTTTTATATTTTTGCAGAAACTATTTTGCCTCATGTACCGTCTTCTCTTCGGAAGAATATTTACTTGAGCAAGTTAAAAAGTGTTCAGCAAGATCCTGCCACTCCTGTTGTTCCTGCTGGTGGTGATGGATAGATTTCTGATGCTCTGAAACGTTCTTTGGAATTTTGCCAGGAGAAAAGTTTGGGTCTTGATTGTTTCAAGTTCATAGGTATTGTGGATGAAACTTTGGATGATGCCTCGCACTTCTGAGGTCCAGTTGTCAAAATATATAGATGAGGCTTTTACTGTTCCTGATACAGAACTTGAAATATCAAAGAAGCCTTTACTCGAAGTTGCTGATGCTGGCTTATCAATGATGTACAAAGGTTCTCTTTTGATGAGAGGTTTGCGGACGGGGTTGGAAGAAAAAGAGAAGAATTTTGCTCTTCGCAAACACAATTATCAGATTGAGATTGATTCTTTGAAGAAGCAACTTGCTGAGAAAGAGAAGGAGAGGGCTGATGATGTGGATGCCCATAATAATTTAGAATCTAGATTGATTAGTGCTCTTACCGATGTTGAGAAGAAGGAAGATGATATGAAGAAGATTGTTGCTGACAATGAGAGGTTGAAGGAGGGCATGAAACATATGGAGAGAAAAATTAAGGAGCAAGATAAATCTTTCTTTGATAACTGCAATCGTATCTGGGAGCTCTGTTTTGAATGCTATGATAAGTTTGGAGCTAGACCTAGGGAAAAATGTTGGGATCTTGGTGATCGTGATAGTTTCTTCAGTTGGCTTTGCCGCCAATATGAAGATTTGTCTCAAGTCATGGAGACCACAGTTGATATTGGGGTTTTCTACTCTACCCGTGCTTTGTTTCACTTGATGAGACAAAGTCAAGATCCCTTATTTGCAAAGCTTTATGATGATAATTACAAGTTTCCTTCTATGGGTGACTTGGCTAATGTGACAAAAGTCACACAAGTGTTGTGCAACAAGTATCTTGATCAGTATTGGAGATCTGGTGGTCGGACTTCATTGTTTTGATAAAGCGAGGGAAAAGTTGCAGAAGGTATGTTTTGTATTTTTCTTATTTTGTGCTATTGCTATTGTTTTTATCTGATTTTGTTTTTTGTTTGGCAAATTGCGAAGGAGACAGAAGCTGCTCAGAAGGCAGCCGAGGAGATTGCGAAGAGGGAGGCCAGAGCTAGAGGTCAAAGTGGTGCTGGATCGAGCAATGTTAGTGGCGGCCATCCTTAGGCTCTAGTTGTCTTTTCTTTTGTGAGATGAGGGGGTTTTAAGATACATTGCTTTCTAAGTTATCAACTTTGTAAAATACACGCTTGGAAGCTGTTTAACTATTTATCCATCCTGCACAGGTTCCTCATGCTAAGCCTGTGCAGGATGTCGAAGATATTACTCCATTGTTAATGTGTAAAGATGATTTCGTTTTTGAGGCTACCGAGTTTTATGATTTTTGTGCGAAGTATGATGGTTGTGATGTTGATGATTTTATGACTCGTAAGTTTTGCTTGTATTATTTTGAACTCGATTTTTTTGGGAATTCTATCTTACAACAATTATAGATGTGAATAAACGATACCGTAGTATCAGGCCTCCAACTGCTGGGTGTTTGATTTTATGGATTTTGCTCAGGTAAAGTTTTGACACATGTGTTTTTCTTTATTTCATGGTTGAAATGTGCTTGCTGACTCCGTTTCTTATAGTCGTCGGGATCAAGTACTTCGCCGGCGGATGTTTGCTAGGATCGTTTGTGTCGTGAAGCAAACGAAATTATTAACGAGGTTGTTAGCGACATTCTTGATAGCGCTGCTGACATAGTTAGTTCTCATGATGGCTAATTTGTACATATTTTGTTTGTAATTGAATAGATTGTGATGTAAACTTCTTGTTGTACTGCGGAGTTCGTATGTTCGGCTTCGCTTGTAAGAATAAATACTGAACAATCATTGAGAGTGATTTGCTTATATAACTGAGAAATTTCTTTTTAGCCATTTTTTAAAGTCCTATTCTTTCTGTCACTTATATACTTCGTTTAGAAGTTCAAAAATGTTACACTTCACTTAGAAGCTTATAAATGTTTTCATCTTGGTGAGAATTTGTCGAAAAATTTATCTTAGCAGATTTTTGGAGTGCCTATCCCTTATTTTTCGTTCGAAGCGGATGCGTCGCTTCGCTTAGAATCAAGCGACATTCTTACCTTAGTGAAGTTAAGTCAAAAAATTTGCCTTAGCAAATTTTAAAACATCGTCCCTTCTTTTTCGTTTGAAGTGGACGCGTACTCTTCGCTTAGAAGCCAGAAACATTTTCACCTTAGTAAAAATAAGTCAAAAAATTTGCCTTAGCCTATTTTGAAACGCTGTCCCTTCTTTTTCGTTCGAAGTGGACGCGTACGCTTTGCTTAGAAGACATAGACATTTTCACCTTAATGAAAATAAGTCAAAAAATTTTGAACAGGACTTATTTAAATTGGATAAGTTAGCATTTTTTAGATTTAATAAAATGTTGATGCTAACTTACATTTTGCGAGGTTTGTGCCGATGTGAGAGTATACTTTGGATATACTCTTCGGCATTTTATCTTTTTTTTTGATCGGGTAATGTAAAGACATTTCTTTTGGGGAAAGTACTTTCTCATTTATACTTTATGAGATTTACAAAGAGACTGCCTCGTTAAAAAACCACTCACCCTGCTGCGAACACATGGTTTTTACATAACCATTGTGAAGCACCCTTGTGGTTGTGATGAGGATTGTCAACATGCCAACACTTTGGTGTGTGGTTGGTTTGGTGGTTCTACTGATCCCCTGGCATAGGGTTATGTGTCAAAACAGTGTCTCTTGGCTCGTGATGTGCAGGTGTGGAGTCCGGATGCGGTGGCAGCGGTCGGGAGAAGGTCAACCGCTTCCACTCTTTCTCTCTCGGGTTATTCAGATGCTGATTATGCTAGTTGTCGTACTAAGCGAAAATCTACTTCTGGTACTTGTCAGTTTTTGGGTTCTTTTTTAGTCTCTTGTTCCTCTTGCAAGCAGTCTTCTGTTGCCTAGTCCACATGTGAGGCTGAGTATGTTGTTGCTGCTGCTTGCTGTTCTCAGCTGCTTTGGGTAGTTGCTACCTTGAGAGACTTTGGCTTAGAGTTCACTCGAGTGTCTCTTTTTTGTGACAGCACCAGTGCCATAAGTGTAGCCAAAAACCCAGTGCTTCATTCCAAAACCAAGTTGTTGGTTTTGCTTTGCTCATTGCAAGTGAACCATTTTGAGCTTTTCTTTGGCTTTTGGTCACTTGAGAGGGTTTCTCTGGCTTTGTGTTGGTGTTGACAATGCACTCATCAAGGGGGAGATTGCGAACACATGGTTTTTACATAACCATTGTGGAGCACCCTTGTGGTTGTGATGAGCGATTGTCAACATGCCAACACTTTAGTGTGTGGTTGGTTTGGTGGTTTTACTGATCCCCTGGCACAAGGTTATGTGTCAAAATGGTGTCTCTTGGCTCATGATGTGCAGGTGTGGAGTCCGGATGCGGTGGTAGCGGTCGGGAGAAGGTCAAGTAGAGCGTGCCGTGCTGACAGACCGGTTGCGGTGAAGGGCGGACGATAGGCTTGCACTGACGGACCAGACGGCCGGGTGGCTAGCCGCGGTGGCTGACACTTGGGACATCGACAAGTGCAAGTGTACACGGCGGGGGACGCGTACGGGCTACGCTACTCACGAACGGTTTGGTGGTTTGCCCTAAAAACCATCGGCAACGGTTTGGTGGTTTGGCCTCAAAACCATCGGCGGGGGATGGGTACACGGTACGATACTCGTGGGCGGTTTGGTGGTTTGTCCTCAAAACCATCGGCGGTAGGTTTCGTGGGTTTGGGCCTCAAAACCCGAGCGGAGGTCCCGATGCGGACGGACGACACGTGGCGGCATCAGGGAGATCGCTTCGGAGCGAGGCTACCGGTGAGGAGGCACGGTGGCCGTCGGATCAGGAAAACTTGAGTTGGACCATAATGCCCCTGGCTAGGTGGTTCTCTCTTAGAATATCTAGGGGTAGAAGTAGAATTGTGTAATAAGACCATAAATAAGAGGGACTGCCTCCACTCAATCTCACCTCTCCCATTCCAGTGTTAGGGTTTCCCAGTCTCTAGTCTTTCAGAGTGTGTGAGGTCCACTGCAAGACTTTTATAGTGATTTGTTTGTGGGAAGAGCACCCCCTAGTGTGCTCGTGCCCTCTGGGCTTTTACCTTCATGTGAATTTTGTGATGAATTTGTGTTCTTGTTGTTCTTGAGTTATTCATCCCGAGTTCCTCTCACCTCTCCAATTTCGTGGTTGGATTTCTTTGATTTTGCACCATTTGAGTCTGTTTTTTTTATGTTGATTTAAGCTATGATGTGAGAGGATCAACTCCACCGAAGGGTTTGAGCTAATTCCTCACGAGCAAGTAGATCGATGTGATTTTGTGTTCATGGCGAGTTCTTGGCAATTTTTTCACCCCTTTCTTGATTTCTCTTGATTCATGTAAAATTGGGCCATGAGCTTTTAGAGGGAGCTTCCCTATTGCCTTGTGAACCTACGGTTAAAATTTCGTGGCAATCATAGTTGATTTGACCGAGAAATCGAATTTTTCTTGTTCCAGGCGATTTTCGCACGATTCTGTTCGTGTTGATTTTTTGACCTGCGGATAGTCCACCCCTTTGAGCCCGGACAGTCCGCAAGTCAAGTTTTGGTGCATTCCGATCACGTTCTAGGTCTGAAGATTGGTCCACTACTTTTGACCCACGGACAGTCCGCACTTGGGGGCCCGGACAGTCCGCCCTTGTGCCGAAAAGGCTGATTTCGCTCATTCTGGGTCTGAAGTTTGGTCCACTCCTTCTGACCTGCGGACAGTCCACACTAGGGGGTCCGGACAGTCCGCCCCTATGCTAGAAAGGCTGTTTTTGCTTGTTTTGATAGGCTCTTTCTTTCATCTTCTTTCGTGGGGTTCCCTTTGTGCCTAAGACTTCGCGTGGGATATCTTGCTACCCGTTAGCACGTGTATCACTCGCATCTTGTGAGGTTTTGCTCTTGGGGTTATTTGCTGAGCCGAGGACCTAAAGTTTTGAAAGAAATTTTGAGGCTCCCATTCACCCTCCTCTGGTCGCCTATCCAGTCCTTCACCTACGAAGGGTTTCCCCTGAGTGGAAAAAGAGTGCAGCTCGATTACATTTTGAATTATAAATTTGCTTAGAATAAAACTTCTACTTCTACTTTGCAGAAAAGAAAACTATTCTTCTAGTTTGGCTATGGGTAATATTTGTGAAGTGCTTCTATATTCCAAGTGTGATTGAGTTCTTCACCTTTCAGATTTGCTAGATGATATGCACCTTCTTTGTTTGTTCTTATAATAATGAAAGGCCCTTCCCACTTTTGTTGGAATTTTCCCACTATGTCTTCATCTCTTTTCCTTTTGAGGACAAAATCTCCTGGTGCTAGCTCTCTTGGCTTGACCTTTTTGTTGTACCACTTGTTTATTTCAAGTTGGTACTTCTTGATATTCTCAAGTGCTTCATTTCTTTCTTCTTCAAGTAAATCTTTGCTTGTTGCTTGATCTTCTTCTGTGATCATTTGTATGTTTGTTTTTGGTCCCTCAAACTTTATTTCTTTAGGGGTCATTGCTTCATCTCCGTATAGTAACTTGCATGGAGAGAAATCTGTTGGCCTTGGCTTTGATGTGTTGTGAGACCAAATAACTCTTGGTAGTTCATCTACCCATTTTTCCTTTTTTAGATCTGTTAAACACTTTGATATTCCTATGCAAATTATCTCATTTGCTCTCTCTACTGCTCTGTTGGACTGTGGGTGCATTACGGATGTGAAACAGAGTTTGATTCCTATTGAGTGGCAGTATTCTCTGAAGTCTTCGCTATCGAATTGGGTTCCATTATCTACTGTGATGTGTCTTAGAACTCCGAATCTGCATATGATATTTTGCCATAGGAATTTTTTCATTGTATGAGAGGACATATTTGTGATTGGTTTTGCCTCAATCCACTTGGTGAAATATTCAACTGCTACTATTGCATATTGGTAGTTGCCTTGAGCCGGGGGTAATTTTCCAATTATGTCGGTGCCCCATCTTACGAGTGGACAAGTTGGTTCAATTGGCTGTAGGTTTGTTCCTGGTGCATTGACTTTGTTCCTTGCCATTTGGCAATTGTGACAGGTCCGAATTATTTCTTTGCTATCACTTTGAGCGGTTGGCTAGAAAAACCCTTACTTGAAAGCTTTTCCAACTATTGATCTAGCCCCAGCGTGATATCCATAGATTCTCTCATGTATTTCTTTCAGGAGATTTTTTTCATCTTCTCTTGAGATACACTTTAGGAGTGGCTGGCAAATTCCTTCCTTGTATAGTTCTTTATTGATGATTTTGTAACTTCTGGTCTTTCGCTTTATTCTTATTTCATCAACTTCATTTTCTGGCTCGTAAAATCCTTTGAGGAATGCCATGATTGGAGCCCTCCAGTCTTCTCTTTCGATGATATGTACTTCTTTTAGTTGTTCAACTTTTGTCTTTGTTGAGGCTTCGGTAATAGTTTGGAAGAATACTTCTGGTGGTAACTCCAACTTTTGGGCAGCAGCTTTTGCAATTTCGTGTGCGTCTATGTTATCATTTCTTGAGATACTCTTCACTGTGAATCCGGCGAAGTATTTTTCTTGATCTCTCAATAGTTGGAGGTACTTTGTAAGCTCTGGATTTCTTGCTTTGTAGTTTTTCTCTATTTTCCCAGCCACAACTTGAGAGTCTGTTTTGATTATTAACTTTTGAATTCCCATTGCCCTAGCCTTGTGAAGTCCCAGTAGTACTGCCTCATATTCTGCAATATTATTTGTACATTGAAAGTCTAGTCTTGCCGCATATTTGAGCTTGACTCCGGAAGGTGAAGTTATGATTGCTGCTGCTCCAGCGCCAGCGAAGCCCCAAGCACCATCGTAATAGATTATCCATTCTGGTTGCTCCATTTTTTCTTGATTGTATTTTGACGTTGTCCAATCTGCTATGAAGTCGGCCGGTACTTGTGATTTGATCGCTGTTCTCTTTTCAAATTTGATGAAGTATTGAGATAATTCTGTTGCCCATTTTCTCAATCTTTCAGAGGACTTACAACCTTGTAATACTTCTTTGAGGGGTTGATTTGGTGGTACTCTTATTTTGTGTGCTTGGAAGTAATGTTTCAACTTTCTTGATGCCATGAGTACTGCGTATGTAATTTTCTCTATTTCTGAGTAGAAATTTTTTGATCCTGACAGGGCTTCGGATGCAAAGTATACTAGAATTTGCCTTATTGAGTCCTCATTTTTTTCTTCATGTATCAAAACTGCACTGACTGTACTTTCATTTGCTAATACATATAACAGTAAGTCTGCAGTTGGATCGAGCGTTGCCAAAGTTATGGGGTTGGACAGATGCTTCTTTATTTCTTCAAAGGCTTCTTGTTGTGCTTGACCCCAGCTGAATTTTTTCTTTTTCCCCTTTAGTGCTTGAAATATTGGCAAGCTTCACTCAGCTGATTTAAATATGAACCTGTTTAGCAAAGCTAATCATCCTGTTAACTTTTGAATGTCCTTGATGTTTCTTGGCAATTGCATATTCAGTATTGCCTTTATCTTCTCTGGATTCGGGTCAATGCCTTTTGCAGATATGATACATCCCAGAATTTTTCCTGTTTGAACTCCAAATGTGCACTTTTTCGGATTCAACTTTAGATTTGCTTTTCTGAGGTTTGAGAAGGTTTCTTGTAAGTCTTCGACATGATCTTCTCTTTTTTTGCTCTTGACTACCAAATCATCGACATACGCAAGCAAGTTTCTTGGTATTTGATCTTTGAGGACTGTGGATGTCATTCTGATGAAAGTTGTTCCTACATTGCGAAGCTCCTCGGCCATTATTTGAAAACAGTAAGTTCCAAATGGTGTAATGAAACTTGTATATTCTTCATCTTCTTTTTTGATCCAAATTTGATGGTAGCTTGAATAGCGATCGAGGAAACTGAGCATTTCGCTTCCTGCTGCCTGATCTACCAAAGTGTCTATTCTTGGTAGTGAAAAATTGTCTTTTGGGCATGCTTTGTTGAGATCTGTGAAGTCTATTTACATTCTCCATTTTTTGTTTTTCTTCTGCACCATGACTATGTTTGCAAGCCAAGTTGTGAATTGAACTTCTCTTATGACTTTTGCATCTAGCAATCTTTGAACTTCAGCTTTTGCAGTTTGTGTTCTGTCTTCTGACAACTTTCTGAGGTTTTGCTTTTTCGGCCTGAAGCTTAGATCAATGTTTAACTTGTGTTCTATGACATCTCTGCTTACCCGTCTGAGGTCTTGCTTGGGCCAGGCGAAGATGTCCTTGTTGCTTCGTAGGACTTGGATTATTTTTTCTTTTTCTTCTTCTTTTGTTAAGTTTGTATCAATGATAACTTATTTTTCTAGCACCATTGGGTCAAGTGGTACTTTCTTTGTGTCTTTGCAGAGCTTCACCTTTTCTTGAGTCTTTGCATTTTCAGTTTTGAGCTCGTCCTCTTCTTCTTATTCTTGTATGACATGGATATTTTTTAAAGCTGGGCTTGCATCTCTTTCTATGTTTCTTGCCTCTGTTTGATCGCCGAAGATGGTTATGATGTCATTGATTGCTGACATTTTCATGCATAGGTATGGGTAGCTTACTACTGCTTCGAAGGCATTTAAACTCCCTCTTTCGAAGATTGCGTTGTACTAGCTGTGCATTTCAACTACATCGAATGCTATTTGCTCTGTTCTTGCGTTGTTTACTGTTTCAAATGAAACTAGCAAGACAATTATGCCGATGGAGTTTATTTTCTTTTCGCCAAAACCAACTAATGGATGTTCGGCTCTCTCCAAGATTTTTCTGTCAATTTTCATTGCATCTATAGTTGATGTGAGTATGATGTTGGCGGAGCTACCACCATCTACTAGAATCTTTGAGACCGCCCATCCTTCAATGTTTGCTTCAATTACCATTGCATCCATGTGAGGTAATCTTTCAATTTGAGATCTTGTTCTGAAAATGTGATTGGTAGGTGGGACCATCTTGTTTTCTTGAATGGGCCTTCGACTGCAATGGAGTTTACTCTTCTGAAATAGTTTCTTCTTTTGTTTCTTATGTCAAGCTCCATACTGTTTCCTCCGAAGATTGTCATTCTGCCTTTGCTCGAAATGATTGCATTCTCATTGTTTGTTGATGCTTCAGGGGTATTGTTAGTGTGTTGAATTTGATGACTGTTGTTTGCCACTGAATTTTTAGGGTAAAAACTTTGTTGTTGACTTTGGCCCCATTGGTTTTGCGGGCATATTGCTAGTGGCTGGCAATTATAGATTGGCGGAGGTGGTGGCAACATGTGCTGAGGATAAGTTATTGGCATGTAATTTGTCCCTTGGGAAGCTAGATGATTGACAACTTTTAACTGTGAAGTTGTCCTGTTTTCTTCTTGTATTTCTTCAATGCTTTTTTTTACTCTTGGGCACATTTTGGACGTGTGGCCAGCCCCTTTGCCGTGTATGATGCAATACATTTCCTCAGACCTCAATATCTTTCTTTTGAAATTTCTACCTTGATTGTTGTAGTTTGCCCTTTGCTGGAAGTTTTCCTTGTAACTTCTGTTGTTTAAAAATTTCTTTGATTGTTTGAGCTTGGACCTTGACTGGTGGCTTCGCTCATGTTTTTGATGTGATTTATCCTCTGAAATGGTTTTTGCTCAGCATTTGTTATTCTTGAGTGTTGGGAATTGTTATTTGATCTTGACATGTTTCTTTCTCCATTCTCTTCTTCTATTCTTTTTCTGTAGTCTTCGTCTGACTCACAGTACTTTCTTATTTCTTCATATAACTTTTTCATTGTGGTTGGTCTTTCTCTTTTGAAGTGGGAAGAAAGTTGGTCTGCCCGCAGTCCTTTGATTGCTGCAATGATGACAACTTCATCTGGTATATTTGGGATTTAAGCTTTTGCTTGTATAAATCTTTTGTAATACTAGCTGAGTGGTTCCTTTGGTTGCTGCTTGATGTTGAAAAGATTATCGCTTGTGAGCTCAATTCTTTGTAAGCCTTAAAAATCTAAGAGCAGAGTTGTGCGAAGTTGTTCCCAAGATTTAATTGACCTTGGCTTTAGTGAAGAGTACCAATGCTGTGCTGGTCCTCTTACTACCATGATGAGCAACTTCGCTAAAGTGTTCGCATCTCCCCCGCTCGATGTAACTGCTGCTTCGAAGCTCATGAGAAATTGTCTTGGGTCGGATATGCCATTGTAAGTTGGGATGATGTTGAATTTGAATCCTGCTGGCCACTTCGCTAGCTGAATGTCGATTGACAGAGGCGATTCTGTGTCAATTATTGCTATTTGACTTTGGTTGTCTTTGCTGTTGGTGTTTTTGCTTGCTGAGTTTGGGTCTTGGATCGTGACTTCGCTTTCATTTTCTATCTCTTCGTTGAGCTTTCTTATTTCTGCTTCTTCTTCTGTGATTCTTTGCTTTAGGGACTTTTCCCTTGTCTTCGCTCTTGCTTCTTCTAGTTATTTTTTATAGTGAGTTGATCTTCGAGTTCCTTGAGTCTTCTTTCTTCATTCTGAGTTTCTTCTTCTTCTTGAACACGTCTGGTTTTAGTTTCGGTTGCATCTTCTATAGTTGGGTCTTGTACGGTGTTGTTGTCGGCCATAGCTGTCCTTTTACTGGGTCTTCCTATTTTGATGGTCGTGAGTGTCTTCGATCACACAAACGGATGGCGCCAGATGTTGGGTAATAGAATCACAGAGATGAACTATGAGGTGAAAACAATATGCGGGTTGCAATTGTATTTCATTCTGTCAAAAACTTACATCCCAGGGGGTATTTATAGACCCCCTGGCTTCGCTATGATAGAAAATTTTACAAGCCAGACATGACACTTCCTATACATTTAGCTAGAAAAAGAAAGTTGGCGAAGTGGCAAAACAAACTTCGTCTTTTGTATTTCATCGTTCCGAACGACTTTGGACTTAATCTTAGTTTCTTGGTTTGGTAGATGCCCTCATCAATTCTCCATACGAAGTTGCCACGTCAGCTTCGCTGGACTCCAAGAGTTTGACAAAGTCATCTCCGCCTTTTAGCCTGAAACATATGAAAACATATATGCGAAGCCCAAATAATTTGTAGCGAAGTGTCCATGTCACCGTTGAATGTTATGTTGTTATAAGTATTTTTGGTAAAAGTTTACTTTTTACTCCAAAGTTTAGAAAGAAAGTTTTTATGACAAAGTTGCTCCCCAACATGGCGTTTGTAGTAGATTTGCAAGCCACATGTTCCCATCATGCCACAAAATATATATGCCCTGCAGTGCAGACTAGGAGAATCAGCCAATGTGTCATCTTCTCTCCTTTCTGCAAATTCAAAATGGACGGAGGCCTTGTTTTGATCCCTAATTTGGGGTGTGCAAAGTTGGCATTTTGCACTATAGCGCACTGTAGCATTTTATTTATATTTAGTAAAAATTATCTAAACTTTGACTAATTAGGCTTAAAATATTCGTCTCATAAAGTACAACAAAACTATGTAATTAATTTTTGATTTCATCTATATTTAGTACTCTATGTATGTACCGGCATTTTGATGTGATGGGAATCTTATTTTGACATAGTGGAATTTGAAGACAAATTTGAGAAACTAAAGGACTGAACAGAGGCAACCGTCAGAAGGATTAAACAAAGGAAAGACATGGGCTGCTGTAAGTAAAACTAGATTATCTCAAGAACACTGTTCCATGTAGGAAATATAAGATTCTTCGCTAGTATTTGTTTGGCACTGGGCTTGGCTACCCATCACTTTCAGTTTCAGAAGGCCAGGAGAAGAACATGGGCAAAAATAATTGAGTGCAGCGCAAGAGACGTGGTGCGCCTTTGAGACCTTGGCTTGGAGCCAGGTAAGGAACGTGCATGGGGCAGGGCCCACAGGGCCCTGGGGCCCAGTTGGAATGTTATACCAGTGGAACGTTGTTAAGGAGAAAACATGCACGGCCTTTACCTCGTGCAAGTACAACGTTAATTGGTGCATAAATACTATGCTGTACTGTACTACCTTGCAGGCGGTCATCATGTGTGCTTACTTGTACTTCCTCATGTCAAATTATAGTTTATTTTGATATTTTTAAGTACATGTATTTTACTATATATATTTAGAAATATTATCTGTCTAGATATATAGCAAAATATATACACCAAAAGAGTAAAAGTAAACTATAATTTAGAACAGAGGGAGTAATATTCTTTTATATCTGTACATAGGTACTCATATTTTTCCACGTTATTATTGCAGTAAAATTATGTCTGAGACCTGTCCACCCCAATGATCTGTTCTGTGGGCACACACATTTTATTGCACTTGTAACTGCCTTTCTTGCTTTCGAGTTACCGCCGTTAAATCCTTCACTGTCTTGTGTGCTTCACCGCCAGCATCTTTGCCACTCGTCGCGCTCTCGCTCGCGGTGTCAGGGTTGCCTTATTCCGGCGGCGCCATGACCGCCGAGAGCGTCAAGAACGCTCTAGCTAATAACATCATCAGCGCGCGCCGTCAATCAAGGTTATGCTAAGGAGAAGGCATCTGTTCTGAACCCCAGGATGACACATTATGTGTTATGTGCAACAACTGGGTGGATGAAGACATTGAGCACCTGTTCTTCTCTTGGCCTTTTGTGCAACATTGCCGGACCACCGTCGACTTCAACTGGGACTGGGATGCGTTGATCTCGCTTCAAGAAAAAGGTTTGTAAAAGAAAAAGAGATCCAGGGGATACCTTTCTTTGCATAAGTCATGCTTATAGGTGGTTGGGAATTTTGGAAGATCCAGAACCACGATAAGATCTTCCGACGAAGAGAGCCTACACATACGCTTTGGCCAGCTAATTTCAAGAGCCATGATATATATTACTCAGTCGGTTCGGTTCAAGGATAACCTTAGATCCTCCTCTTGTTTTCGGCTTGATGCCTTAAATTAATCAATATAAATCCACGGTGGAGATCTCCCTCACTGTATTTTTGCGTAAAAAAAAATCAAGCAGCAACATGCCAGCATGCATCCCCAGCATACAGGAATCCTGAAGCAAGGAGACGCCAAGAACACAATAAATGAATACCAAACAAAGGACGAAGAAATAAAGGCGATGAGGCCCAACGAGCCGATCCACACTACATACTGCTCTGTCCGGAAGCATATATGAAGCCATGATGAATGCGTGGTCACGGCCTCACGGGGCTGTTGGATCGACGGCGGCACGGACGACATTTCTCCTACGTACACTGCCCCGTCACTTTCCCGCGCCGCTGCCGGACGGGGAAGCAGAGAACAGCCGGAGCCAAAGTATACGTAGGCAACAAAACCCGTCCTTCTCAGGTACCAAGCCAAGAGGTTCGTCATAGATTCCCTCCCTCGTGTGCATAGCATTTGCCCGTTGCATTGCATACCACACATGATTACATGGTCCGATCTCGCCGCGCTTAATTAATCTCTTGAACGTCGTTGAGGCTGCCGGTGGCTATGTAATGCCGCACGAATTTTTGCAAGGGTTTTGTAATCGTCATCTAACGCAATGCCTGCAAGATTTTCATGAAATTTCCGTGTTAGTGTTACGAACAGGATCCTTGAAAAGTCGCTAGGAGTGTGTCAGTGTTACTTCCAAAACTTTGGATTACAGAGCTCACTTTATTATGATAATAATAAGAGATATTTTACAGAGCTCACTATAGTTTAAAAATAGAAGGAACTAGGTAACAGGGGCTAAGTTGTGGACCGAAACCAGAAAAATATGTGGATCCGGAACTCATTTTAAAGGGTATTATCGTATTTGAACACCCTAGGACATGCTTCTCTGAATCAGTAAAATGATGATTCGATGTGCTGCCAGGCACCGAGGCTACAACGCCGCGTGGGCCGCCGCCATGGCCGCGCAGGATGCCTCCGAGGACGCGCAGCCCATCACCAATGCCGCGCAGGGCGTCTGCTTCACCGCGCGGGTATACTGCTGGGCTGTGCCGCCCGCTTTCGAACCTGCGCCGTCCTCATCCATGGCTGCAACCTCGATGTATGGTTTCGAGGAGGCAGTCTGCCCGCTCGGCCCCGACGCGCACCTCCTGGTCGTCCGGTCGTCCCCGTCGTGCTCCTCCGACGCTAGCTTCCTCTTGGTCCGGGCGATAAGCTACTTGGCTCGAACAGAGAAGGAAGGAGGGACCTTGACGTGTGCCTCTACAGCTCTGCTCGGCAGTCCGCAACAAGCAGGGAGACGTCGGGGCTTGGGCGTGCGGCCGGTGCCTCTGCTCCACGTATAGCTGCCAGCTGAATCACACTGAAATTGACATTTACAGGATCGGTGCATGTCCTTACATAAAGGAAGGGCGGTGATGGATCGGAGGCGCGGCGGAACCATAGGTTCGTAGGGAGCAGTTTCTGATGGATTCGAGCAATGCGTGGAGTAGCGATACGAAGCTGAGAAGCTGTAGCTAAGGAAAAGTACAAAACTACCCTTAATTAAAGATTAATGGGAGGAACCGGCTAAAACACTGATTAAGGGGAGGAACCACCTGTTCCACCCAAGCACCATAAAAATTCTCTAATAATAATGGGTTAGTCCAAAATACAGAACTAAATTTTAGCTTCACACTCCCATATCATAGTCGCAAAAGAAAACCATATATCAAACTTTCCTTAACGTTAAGATCGAGTACGAAAGAAAAGAGAGTGAAAGATGCTGGTTGAGTGGAACTCTGGAAGATGATGATGATGTGATCCAGTCAGAGTCAGTCCACTGCTCAGGACCAGCAGGTACATGTGCTGATGTGCTTGCTAATTCATTTGTTCTAACAGCACTTATTGGTCAGTTATTTAGCAGTGTGTTTGTGTAACAATAAATTAGTATAAGTTAGAATCAACGAGACAGAAACGAAACGATCTAGCACAACAGACGTCAGTCAAATGTGTGTGCCGCCACTCACCAGGGAGGCAGGACGGACTTCTGCTCTCTGCTCTACGCGAAAGAAGCCCAGTCACTAGTTTCCATGTCAAGTAGTGGTAGTAGATGGACCGGACGGCCCGCAAAACTGAGGTTCCTGTGCTACGAAGGCCCAGTATTAAAACTTTGTTCTAGCTGCCGTCCGAGGAGGCCGAGCGTTAGCTCGTGCGGTACGTCCGTGGACCGACGGCCGGATGCGGGTTCAGGAACAATAGGTTCCTAAATATATCCGTTGCCTCGTACAGATGCGGTACAACTGTCAGATTTCTAAAGGCTTGTTTAGATTCTTAAATTCACCTTTAAATTTTACTACGTAGAATTTCTATTTTCCATCACATCAAAATGTCGGTAAATACATAGAGTACTAAATATAGATAAAATTAAAAACTAATTACACAGTTTTGTTATACTTTACGAGATAAATATTTTAAACC
This sequence comes from Bothriochloa decipiens, assembly GCA_023333625.1. Lineage (NCBI taxonomy): Eukaryota > Viridiplantae > Streptophyta > Magnoliopsida > Poales > Poaceae > Bothriochloa > Bothriochloa decipiens. Next base: position 20,571 of record JALGXP010000631.1, read on the forward strand.
TAATTAATCAATATTTAGACAATTATTAGCAAATAAAAACAAAAGTGCTACAGTGTACGGCACTGTTCAAACCACCGAATCGGCCGGCCGGCCGATTCGGGAATCTAAACGAGGCCTAAGCCGTGTTTCATAGCCTAGGTATAAGATGTATGTCTAGCTTGTGCATCAGGCCCGTCCAGGGAGGCGGTAGGTGCGACGCCCATGGGCCCATGAGGCTGGGGGCCATCAGTATATACCCATGTATAATATATGTATGTATTCAGTATTCAGCCCTGTAGGCAACTGAATGTTTGGCGCGGCGCTCTTTTCGTATTCGCCAATCACGATCGCGACTCCTCTTCCGCTTCGCGTCGCGCGGCGGCGGCGTCCTGGGGCGTGGGCACGGCGCGGGTGTGCGGCTATCAGGTGAGGCGGCGAAGCAGCGACCGACGTCGGCGTGGCACGGCACACGGACGTTCCCTCTTCCCTGTCCTTGATTGGCCCTTGGCTGATTTTTGGCACCACACTGACGCACGTAAGTGATTCACTGATTTTGTTTCATTGCAGTTCAGAGTACTTCAGTTCAATTACAGCTTATAGAGATTAGGGGCCTTAGGGATAGGGCTTGGTGCAAACTGAGTGCTACGTGCAATCATGTAAACTTGCGTTGGGAACCATCGGATCTAAACTGTGTGGTCTAGAGAATCAGTACGTACATTTGCGTTTGCCTCCTCCCACCGGGTGGTGTACCTTTTGTTATTGCGCCCTGCATAGAAATCGATCCCCAAAGCCTCTGATAGAAGTCAGTCTCCGAAGTTCACCGCCTGCGACTATGCGAGCTCCTCTGCCGGCGATTAGGATCAATCTCCAGATCCTCCGATAGCGATTCAAACCGCCGTCATCCGCCGACGCCACCGGCGCGCCCCTGCTCGCGGCCATGCGGCTCGAGTTTCCGCTCGCCAGCATGCCCATGGAGCTTCGCTCGGCCCCGGCAAAGCACCCCTGCCTGCGTTGCGCGTACTCAGCGGCTATGATTCGCTCTCTCCGGGATGATGAGGGGCAGCCCCAACTCCACGGCAAGCTGCAGCAAAGGTCATGGGAGTGCCCCAAATGCAAAGCCCCTCTGATACAGATCAGGAGCAAGCAGCAGAGTCACTGAATGAGGTGTTCGTCGAGTGGTTGCACAACATCAAGGTGGGCATTTTTTTTCCTTTTGATTTGGCATGGATTCAGGTAACCATCTGTAGTTTTTGTATGCAGGATGTTCCAACATTCCAACAATATAAGACCACTTGGCAACTGTCAATCTGCTAAAGGAGTTGTGGAAACGATCCTGAAGCTCAAGCCGGATGTGCAGTGCAATGTGATTACTCTGTTGTACCTATGGTGGTCAGAGAGATGCGGTGTTCGAGAGGGAGAAGCACCAAGGAGTAGGATACAACTCGCACTACGCATCAGTTCGTATGCGGATGAGTTCTCTCTCTGAAATGAGGTGAGGACGTGCCTGCTTCTGGCCAGATCAGAAACACATGGTGCAGGCCACCTAGAGGCATCATACTCTGAAGATTTTTATACAGTAGTACAGTACAGCTAGCGGCCTGATTTGGGAGCTGAAGGACCTCATTGCTTGTAATTTTAGCTCTGTCAGTCTTGTTCATGTTACACTATCTTGACACACGGTTGCACATAACTTAGTTGCCTTGGGGGCAGAGTCTTAGTTCAGATACAATCTCAGTATGAGATACTATTCCTTCTTGCATGTATGAATTTTTCTCTTATGCAATGAATGAAAATGCGGCACAGCATTCATGTCCGTTATGAATTTCTTATATATGTTACTGTATACTGCAACTGTAGTGACCACAAAAAATGACCTTACTGTATACCGCAACTTACCATATGTATTCACACAAAAAATTACAATGTGTGCATTACAGCTAATACGATCAGTATTACTAAATCTTACAAAATTCAGAACAAAAGCAAAAGACGTTGTTTCTTCAAAGCTCAGTCCAATCAGACTCTAGTGCGTTCTTCACAGGCTTAGTCCAACCGAGTCACCAGATTCCAAGCTGGATCTCGTAACAACAGTTGTCCGACATGTTATGAACTTGTTTGTGATGGACTGAGCCAACCAACTAATGTGTTATCAAGCCTATAAGATGACTAAATTGGAGGTAGCCTTCCAGTAAGCAGCTCCACAAGGACGATGCCAAAAGGGAAAACATCAGCTTTGCTAGTTACTCTCTAATATAGAAGAACTCTGGAGCAGTGTGCCTGGTTCATACTTGCCAACCTAAAATCTGCAACCTGTAGAGAATAAAGACACAGTAATGAACAGAGGTTTATGCGACTACACTATGTTGAAGATAAACTATGCTTAATGAACTTAACAGGTTGTATGATTTAAGGATCATCAGTCAATATGTATACATAGGTCGTCAAAGTTCAGTACTACTCTTCTAGATACTAAACTGAAGAGAACAAAACAACTGCATAAAGTATTAACTAAAATTTGCAATGAAAATAGGACAAGCCCCTTGCTGATCTCATAGCTATTTTCCATATTTGATGCCATTCATACATCATAGAATTTTTTAATCGCAGGCTCACCGCTACACAATCTCCTAGGTTCTTTCATAGTTCATACATGATTACACGAATTAAAAGTTCGACACCCATTTACTACAGAAGGTTACCATTCATCAAACCAATAGATCAATTCTTAATAATGAATCAAATATGGAGAATGGATATGCCACACGAGCTTCACATTAGCCTTGATGTGGAGGCGTCTGGAGCCTGGACAGAGTAGCCTCTCGAGTCTGACCTGGAGTGAAACTGACTAGAGCATTGGAGGCGTGGAGCTGGAGCTTTGGAACCTGGAGGCTGGAGCAGACAGGACCTGGCCACCAGGGAGCAGAGCACCGGCGCAGGCAAGCTGAAGCCAGCCACGTCGCCGCCTGCAGAAGCAACCGTGGCCGCGCCCGTAGGATTCGCCCGCCGTGGCCGCCTGATGCTTGTTGACCGACGAACGCCGCAGCCGCCCGTCGCGGCCACCGCCACCGCCGGCATGTGCGCCCGCCCCGGCCGCCTGTGTACCAATGCAGCCACCGGCCAAAGACTCCGCCGGAATCCCACCGCAGCTCCCCGCTGCGATTGCGCGCGACCAACCTGCGTGGGCCGTCGTAGCTCCAGAGTTCAGACCTAGCGACTCCTCAGATGGGGAATGGGATTCGGATCGACCTCTCAGCATACTCAACATTGTTCAAGGGTCTAATAGCCAAAGGGTACCGAGACCATGGTGGGGAGGAAAATACAAATGTACCAGAGAATTTCTTAGGCCGCACATCACGCATCCAACGGTACAGGGCGCGAGTTTCCAGGTTTCCATTAGTTATGGGTTTCCACCGGATATTTTCCCTGCCTATTAAGGATTTGATTTCTAATTCAATATATATTTTTTTGAAACAATATATATATCTTTTGAACATGTTAGATATTGCCAAAGACATATTTGTTTGGTACTCAGAAGAGGAAAAAAAGAAAACAAGAACAGTTCAAAGAATCACTACTTTTGCTTCTTTGATGTACTGCTACTTTTTCATGAACTGAATTCATGCCACGATTTATCTCTTATTAATAGTATTAATATTACATATTTCCATTGTTATATTAAAATATTATGTTGTCGGGCCCTTATTATCTTGCTTGCCCAAGGGCCCTTGAAATTATAGGGACGGCCCTGTTGTGCACTAGGGGTGTGAGTGAGTGGGTGCGTGCGTGTAGTGTGTGTTGGTGTATGAGTTCAGGTACTACAACTTGTACCGTAAGGTTGAGGCAATAAAAAAAAAAAGAGGAGAATGGATAGCAGCGATTAGTCCTAGTTCTCGTGACGTGTTCTTTTTCTTGGTCCTGTTCTCCTGATGTGTTTGTTCCCATTGCAGGCTTGCTGGTAATCCGAGTCGGAACTCGGAAGTTGGCTAAGCAAACTTTCCTCAATTTTGTTGGTGATTACAAATGATAATCTTAGCTGTGGTTGTCTAGATGTGACAATTATCTTGAAGCATGGACCTACGATGAATAACCTTAAAAAGTTTATAAATCTAGAAATCATCTTTTGAAGTTAATGAATATTAACTGAAAGATCAATATAAGTTAATGATCATTCGGTATGTTTAGCTCAAAAAAGGGAAAACTGTCCGAGAGGCGAGAGGGCGTCAAGGACTCAACTACTGAAGGACTGTGATCCGGGCAGCAAAGCAAATTAACCGTCTTTAGAAATCACACATCCAGATGCCCGTCATCCGGCGCATCGGCGTGGCTTTTATTCGGACACGATGATGGATCGCATGAAACCCGACGAACACCCGAGAGACTTGTTCAAAACACACGACTCTTTGACAACCCAGAATAATCCAACTCAAAACACAGACCACACGTAGCACTGGACGCCGCCGGCCGTTCTGGACGAAGCAAAACGGGGCTTATTGCTGCACACACAGACTAGTACAGTACGTACCGACACGAAACAGTTGACACGGTACGACACGGAGGAGGACGAGGGCGGGCGCAGGTGACACGGGCCCCGGACAATGTCTCGCGCGCCCGCGGCCGCCCGTGGAGTGCGCGCGCGTCAGCGGCGGAAGCTGCGCTGCGTGCGCGGCGTCTCGCCGTTCTCGTCCCTGAGCTTCACCGCCGTGTACACGCTGGCCCCCGCCAGCGCGCCCAGCGTCGGCGCCAGCAGGTAGATCCACAGCTGCCGGTAGTTCCCCGCCGCCACCGCCGGCCCCAGCGTCCTCACCGGGTTCATCGACCCGCCCGTCGTCGGCCTGCATGCATGCCCAGAGACACACGCTCAAACCATGCGTGCGTGCTGACGATCTTGACGTGCATATATACGCAAGGAGATGGACTTACCCGGCGATGAGGATGTTGAGCGTGACGGCCGCTCCCACGGCGATCCCGGCGAGCTCACCCACGGCGCGGGTGTCGGTGGCGACGGCGGTGACGACGAAGAGGAGGTTGAAGGAGATGATGAACTCGGTGAAGAAGGCCTGGGCGGTGGAGATGGTGACGTCGGGGACCGTGACCCCCCCCGGAGAGGAACGGGTGGAAGACGCCCTTGAGCGCGAAGCTGGCGCAGATGGAGCCCAGCACCTGGACGGACACGTAGGCCGGCACCTGCAGCCAGGGGAAGTGGCGCAGCGCCGCGAACGCGATGGTGAGCGACGGGTTCAGGTGCGCCCCGGAGATGTGCCCCGTCGACAGGATGATGATGGTCACGGCCAGCCCCGCGCACGCCGCGTTCCCGAACGGGCTGATCGCGCCGCCGTACTTCTGGTTCACGATCGGCGCCGCCGTCGCGAAGAAGATGAGGACGAACGTGCCCACGAACTCGGCGCCCAGCTGTAGTACGTGTAGTGTAGCCACCACACACGACATACATGCATGCCCATCAGACACAGGAGGAATTAATACACTGTTTCCAAATTCCAAATTCCAATGCCCCTAAAAAATATATATTCCGAAATCCAATGCGTGCGTGTGTGTTTTCTTTACAATTTTATTTGAATTTTGTTCGTTCAAAACGACATGCATAATCTAGTAGCTAGAATTGACCAAAACAATAAACATCCCATTGAACAGGCATTATCTTTTACGAAGTATTATTTATTCAGCCCCAACTTTTCAGAAACTAGACCGATCGGATATTATAGCCGGCCAATAATTCAGCGATCTTGTCAACCCATGGACAGATTGAGATCGGAATGGACGTGACCGGCGCGCGAGAGCCAAAACAGCGCTGTAACCACTCCGGTCACGGACGCCTGGATCCATGCATCGCCGGGTCAACTTGAGTTTGGGACATACATAGGCATGTAGCCCTTTTTGCTGTGTCACGTCGACCTTATCACGAAATAATTGGAGTTGGGGTACCATTTTCTTTGTTCCGAAAACTCTGTACGTAGCTTCTCATCGACAACGTAATTAGACCCGTGCGTGCATTTTAAATTCAAAGCTGAGGAACGTGACAGGCTACCCGATTTAGTACACATGTACAATTCTTCCTCATGAGCTAGAGTTTAGAAGTACATGGAGTAGACGTAGTTTCTTGTCACGTTTCAGAACGTCACTTTTTGATAGCACGATCTATTTATTGCCTACTACAACAAAACAAGTAGCAGTAGTACTCAATTGTGATGCTGCAACATGACCGAAAGTCGATCTAATAATGCACATGCATCCCTAAATACAAAAGTAGTTTGTTATAGGCCAAAACCATTTCCATTATTGAAACAAATGTGTTTTTGGGGATAAGATCATCCCAGCCCTACCGATCAATTAAGTCAAGGGAGAATTAAGTATGATCGAAAGCACCATATATATATATATATATATATATATATATATATATATATA
>JALGXP010000632.1:0-26882 GCA_023333625.1 Bothriochloa decipiens
TTTATTTAGTATGATTAAGCTTCTGTAATTTTTATAGAATTTCTTTCATTTACAAATAATGCTTTAGAGTTATCATTTCATGTGTGTAAAAATGCTTTTTATGCTATTCATGATATGTATGATCTTCTATTGGTTGTGGTTCAGTAGAGTGTAGTGTGTAAAATAATGGTTGTTTATAATTCCTTATAGTGTGCGAGTAAATTATAATGCGAGGCCTATTTGGAGATTTGTCCGTAGAAGAGAATGCAGATGACATGTGCTTATCATACATGTTTTCAAATATCATATCATTCATCTTAGCTGAGCATTCATTCACCATCACCATCAGCATTGTATTTATATGTATGCACGGTATTCATACGCACTATGCATCATACAGGATCGTCAGAGCTCGAGACGGTAGTTCCCGAAGCACCAGGAGAGGAAGGCCAACAGGAAGCTTTGGTTTGGGAAGCAGCAGCAGAAGAGGATCCCGAAGCTAATCTTCTGGAGTGTCCCGACCACCAGCCAAGCGCTTTCCTGAAAGGCAAGCCCCGGAGCATTCTCCCTGTGGTTTGCAAAATATCTAACTTGAGTCCTTTACTTGTTTGCTGCATTAAGTTATAGGCGTTGTTTTATACCGTTGCTGCATTACTTATATTCCTTGCCACTGTTATACTTCAACCCTCTTAGGTTCAGGTACGATTATATGCTTAGCCCTGCTTAACTAGATCGGTAGAAGTCGGGTGATTTCCTGTCATCCGCGAGTTATAGGTGGTAATTCGGATGGTTGAATACATTGTTATCTTGGATAACCATGTGGAGATAATAAATCGAGACCGGGCGGGATTGGAGTTGAGAATGAACTGGAGGTTCAATGTGGTTTATCCCGTCTGTGTCGAACTAGGACCCCGTCCGTTGTACGTCCTCAAGTCATATTGAATTTATGCCTCACATTTAGCTGGAAGGATAAGTCATTCCGACCGCGAAGCCTAATTTTGATTTGGGCCGGGAGTCGACCTGCTGTACGCATCGCATTGGTGAAGATGGGGGACCACGGGTTACGCGGTTGTAAGGCCTGAATATAGCATGGTGCGCCCTGCTGGCAGCCGGACGGTGCCCGGATGTGATGGTACCTGTTGATCTCGTGTTTTTCCTGAATTGGATGTCGGTGACCTGTAGCTCACCGTGGCTGGTGAGTGTGGTTTGTGTGAGGAGTACCCGCCAGCTGGTTAGTAATCGATTATAATCGCCATCGTTCCTGGACAGTGAACACTTGACTTGAGCAGCGGCATCGTAGTAAGAATTTAAACAAGAGATGAGATGGTTGAGCTGTTGAGACTGAAAGATACTCAACCAGAAAATGGTTACTTGCTGTTGAATAATTATTACCATGCTTGTTTAGTACAGGTGCTAATGTAGCATGATAAGGTGAATCAGATTAAAATACATTGCTAGAAGGTTCTTATTAATTGTTCCTTAATGCAAGCTTTTCCGCAATTTAAATGAGTCAGCTATCCCACTTATACAGCCTTGCATACTCCTTGGAGTCTTTTATTTTAGTTTATGACGGGTAAGTCTAGCTGAGTACATCCTCGTACTCAAGGTTTTATTTTCCCATGTTTTTGCAGATGGTGAGATGCTTTATGGTTATTGTCAGAACTGTTTCTATCCCGCCTTGGGAGATGATTAGACCTTGGGCATGGTCACTCTTCTCGACTTGATGCTTTTGCTGGATGTGGACTAAGGACCTGGCACTGTATTTCAAATGTGTGTGTGTGGTATTTGAACTTAAATCGCTTCCGCTACTTTGAGTCTTTAAACTGGTTTGTAATAACTCTATTTCGTACTCCGATGATGTTTTAAACTATGTTCGAACTGCGTACTTGTGAATGGAATCGCTAAACTATTACGATCTTGGTCGTGCCGAAAAAGTTTGAAATCCTTCGAGATTTCATGGACTACCGGGTTTATTAGGTCTCAATCATATGATTTGCGGAATTAATGGCGAATTATGTGCTTGTGCTCTAATAAATTGGTCGGTTCTGTCACAAATATGATCATCCATGGAGGAACTATAAATGAGAATATCATCCAGGAAAACCAAAACAAATTTCCTCAAGAAGTGTTGCAAGATGTGATTCATCGGGCACTGAAATGTTGTTGGAGCATTGGTCTGGCCAAAAGGCATCACCTTGTATTGGTAATGGCCAGTGTGGGTTTTGAAAGCTGTTTTGTGCTCATCAGTAGGACACATTCTCACTTGGTGATAACCTGATTTCATATCCAATTTTGTGAAGAATTTAGCTCCAACTAGCTCATCCAAGATTTCCTCAATTATTGGCATTGGAAATCTATTCTTGATTGTGAGCTCATTAAGCTTCCTGTAGTCCACACATAACCTCCAAGTTTCATCCTTTTTTTTTACCAGTAGAACTGGAGAAGCAAATGGAATGTTACTATGCTCGATGAACCCAGCCCCTAGAAGCTCTTGCACTTGTCTCTCAATCTCAGTCTTGTGATGAGGAGAGTAATGGTAAGGTCTTGAGTTAACAGGGACTGCACCAGGGAGTAGTGGAATGTAGTGGTCATAAGTTCTGTGGGGTGGCAATGTTTTTGGGTCCTGGAACACATCTGCATGTGTAATCAGGACATCTTTGACAGCTGGGTGTAGTGGATGAGAATGGGATATTGGGGCCTCCATTGTTGTGGATTGGGAAATCTGCTCAACTAGTGTTAATGCCCATATTTCATTGCCTAGAGCAGAATTGTATACTTGTTCTGCTGAGATTGGTTGTAACTGCAGACAGTTTGGTTGGAGGCTTTGGATCTAGACAAATGTGCCCTGTTCTGGGAATTCCAGGGTCCTAAGTTGCCAATCACAACTCATTGGACTATGTGTTGTCAGCCAATCATAAACTAGAATTGCATCATAGGGGTCCATGTCCAAAACTATCATATCAGTCACCAGAGTGTTACCTTGACAGTACCATTGCAAATTTGGAACCATGCTGTCTGTGGTGATGTAAGCACCATTAGCCAACCTAACTTTCTTTGGTGGCATAGGGTGGTTTGGATGTTTGCTAACTGCACAAAATGAGAGGAAATGAGGCTATGTGAACTTCCGCTATCCATCAACATCAACATGGTTTTATCATTGACTTGAGCTTGTATCTTCATGTAGTCCTTGTGATGAGCACTAGAGATGGCATTCACTGATAGTTTCCCAAACTCCTCTTGCAATGTATCTTCAGCAGCTAAGTCATTGAGTACCTCATCAGGTAGTTCTCTATCCAAGTCATTGACTGCCAAAGCATTGATTTGAGGCTTGTTCCTCTTTTTGCAGACCTCTAAGTGTCCAGGAACAAATTTTTCTCCATAGCCATAACAAAGACCATTTGCCTTTCTATAATCTCTTAATTGTCTATCTTGCCAAAGAAGGGACTGTTGCAGAATAGGTTTTGCTTCAGATCTGAACTGAGCATTGGTTCTCTGGTAAAAAGGTTGTTTGTATTTCGGCTTGGATCTCTCCAGGACCCCTTGCTGAACCTTGGCAATGGATGATGCCTGGGTCACAGTTGTTGGCATCTGGCCTTCCACTACTCCTCTAATTTCCTCTTTGAGGCCTTTCACATAATGTTGTGTGAAAAACATGTCATCATATCATGAGTTATGCATTGTGACCCTGTAACACCCCAGTGTTATGCTTATTTAATCTCATTGTAATACCTGAGCATAAGCATCATCATCATATGCATTAACAAAAATTTGAAAGTCTATGTATAGATGATGATTGAATTATTTGTTATATGCTTGAAATGTTTGAGAACATGATAAAATGGTACAAGTGATTAATGTTTGCTCACTAAATCAACTTAGATAGGTTTAGGATGCAAAATGATGTAGGGTTTATATTGGTCATTTTGATTAATTTAGCTTCTAGTGATAAGTTGACTAAAATGGACTTATAGAGTGATTTGGTTGACTGTTTCAAAAGTGTTTCAAAAACTCATTTCTAGTTTTTGACCATTTAATAAATAATGTAGAGAATTTTATAAGGAACAGAAGTTGTTATATTCACTTTTCATGAAAATTCCTAGAACGTGCTCGAGTAGAATGAAGAAGGCAGAATCAGGGGCTGATTTCAGACTTAGAATAATTCTAAGTCATTAGGGTTAACGGACGTCATTAGGTTGGCATGCCGCGTTCTCCAAATTTTGTTAAGCAACCTGAGTTGGTCCAAAAGTAAAGTTTGTAGCTAATTTAGTTAAACATGTCATGCCAAAAGTTGGGATTGATTTGATCGAGTTTGGCAATCCAATTTTGAGAAATGCTATTTGTATGTCGAAGGTAAATAGCATAATGGCATTGCAAGTTTAGTGACTAATTATTTCTTAATCCATCACCCTAATGACCATGGGCCTTTAACAAAAAATGTAGAGCATCAGTTTATGATCAATTTTGGTTTTTGGCCCATGGCCCAGTTCAGCCCAGATCAGGCCCAATTAGCCTGCCAATCTGGTAATTTCTACGCATGCCACGTGTTTGATAAAATGCTGACCTGGACTCGTACCTGCACGCCACTCGCGTCCACGAGAGGCGTCACGAGCCTTCGTGAAGTGGACAGCGCCGCGTCGCGCGCCTTCGCGATTTGGCCAGCTCCGCGACCTTCTCCACTCTCTACCTCGCCCAGTCGTCGCTCTCTCTACCCTCGATCTCTCTCGCCGCTCTGCTTCGCCCTCGCACAGCGTGCGCGGCCGCCATAGCCGTGCCGCATAAAGCTCTGCCGTCGCGCTCTGCCACTTCCATCACAGCACCGACGCCTCCTCCCTTCCTGTAGGCCGGCACCTTACTTCCCTTCCTTCTCCTTCCCGAGTAGCAGCCGCCCTAGCTCCTTCCTCTCTGTGTGTGCTGCTTCCCTAGCCAAGCACAGTAGTAGCAGGGCAGCTAAGCCGCCAGGCCACTGCCAGCAGCTGCAGCCATGCTGGAACCGGTGCTGGATGGCCGGCTTCGAGCAGTAGCTGGCCGCGGGCATGCCGGTTGTCCTCCACTGTTGTCTCGGCGCTGGCCACTGCTATAGTTGCATCAGCAGCAACTGCCGCCGTGGATCAGGGCCGCCGGTCCACGTGGCCGGACCGCCACGGGTCGCCTCGGACCGAGCCACGACCACCATCGAGTTCGCCTCATCACCATGGTGCTTTTCCACCACTCCATCGCCGCCAGAGAGCACCCTCTCGCCGGAAATCGCGGTCCCCATGCCTCTTTTGTCCCCAAATCGCGACGGGGACCTCGCTCAGCAATTCGACAAACGTCAGGGTTTTTTCTGCGAAGTCATAGACTCAGGTGAATAGTGCCAATAGCGTTGTTTTTCTTTTTCTGTTTCTTATTTCGGCTAAACATCGAAAATTCATAGCAATTCATAGAAAAATTATAAAATAGCAAATTAGGACATTTTGGAATCCTTGATAAAAGTACTATGTAGTAGTCCAATAATATGTGGTGTGTTAGTTGATGTTTTCTGAAGTTACTTTTGTTAGGTACTTTATTTAATTATGTGATATTGGTAATTGCATATCTCACTGTAGTGATCCAATTGCTATGAAATTTTTGTGGGGTGCTAAGCATGATATAGATATGCTCTGGTTTAAATTTTAGCTATGTTGGATGTCATATGCTCCAGTTATGAAATTTTATTTTTATATGCTTTATAGCACTTATCTTTTTGTTTATTATGATATCTCCAAATATACTTGTCAAGTGGAGCTGAGATTTTTATGGCAGTCTTCTGATACTATGTGTATGCTACTGAATTTTTTTTATTAGAATTTTCTAGACATATTGTATATTTATTAATCTTTATACCTATGTATTTAAATAAATAGGAAAGCCTTATTATATAAATGCTTGTGTATGTTGAGTGTAACATTAATGCATTATTGCATTAAGTATAGGAGTTGGGTGAAACCCTTGCTGCATACATCCCTTCTTGTCCAGTAACATATATTTAGAATCCTATTAAGATGCAGAATCATTGTAGATGCTTAGCAATGCTATAAATGGTAGAAGTCCGGCGATTACTTGTCACCCGTGAGATGTAGGAGTTACCGGATCACGGTTGGCTATATATTGCTATTGTAGAAGTTAACCATGTGTATGTAAATCGACAGTAAGACGGAGCGCGTAAGCTACAAGGTTGGCCAACCTTGTTAGTGAAGCGAATTGTCGTGCTAATTAATCACCTACAAGAAATAGAGCCTTTCTTTGTCATGTTGAACAGTGCCTAGCACTTAGCTGGCTGGATCAGAGGTTATCCGCCACGAAGCCTAGTAGCTCAACTCAGGCCGGAAATCGAGGAGTATCAAGTGCTCACTACTGGGGTGGTATGTACATACTAGCCGTCATGTCTGTAAGTCCAGTGGCACGGTGGTACCCAGATGAGGACCATGTCCGTAAGTCCCATATCAGGTGAGTTAAAATTCCTGACCTGGTTTGGTGACCCCCATGGGAGTGAGGCGCTGCTTGGATCCGCGATTCCTGAGTTGTACGAACGGTGTTCTACGGCTACCCTTAGCAGGGCTTGCCGGGAGAGTGTTAGGAATATTTTCCCAGCTGAGTTGTAATCGATTCGAATCGCCATCGTCTCCTTGATAGTGAGAAGCTTGACAGGATTATCTCCATACTTGAAAACATTAAATTGTTTGGATGGTTAATGATGCTTCATAAGATAGCTGATGGTGAACCTGATATGGTTATGTAATTCTCTATTCTATTGCTTGTTTAGCACAGGTGCAAACATAGATGATAGGTTAATGATAATTAACTTGATGCTAAGAAATAAAATGGTTACTCTTATTCACTTAAGGCTTTTTATGCAAAGTGAGTTAAGCCAGCTCCCCCAGAGATAGCCTTACATGATCCTTGATGTCTATTTATTTTTTGTTTATGATGGGTATGTCTAGCTGAGTATATTCTCGTACTCAGGGTTTTATTTCCACTTGTTGCAGATCATGAGCCTATTTTGCTGTGGTGATAAGATGGACTTGTATCCTACTACGGAAGAATTAGACCATGGGCAAGGTCATCTCTTATAGCTCATCTCAGATGCTTTTATTGGATTTGACTATAAACTGGCACTGTATTTAAATAAAATATAAAGTGTGGGTGTTTTAAAAAATCTTGCTTTCGCTATTCTTTTATTAAAAAGGTGTTGAAATAATCTTTTGTAAACTCTGATAAATTAAAATTTATGAATTTTATGTAACATGTGGACTGTGGTTACTGAATCAGTACGATCTTGGTTGTATATTGAAAAAGTTTGAGATCCCTCGAAATTTTTTGGACTACCGGGTTTATATGGGTTCAAATATGCAAATTAGCGGATTACCAGTTAATTTCGTACTTGAGCTCGTATAAACTGGGCGGTTCTGTTACAGACCCCATATTGCAGAGTTCGAAAGTTGGTTGTATACTCATCCACTGATGTATTTTGTCTGAGTTCCAGCAGATCATGCATTGCTGTTCTGAAATCATCTGACCCAAATTCTGAATTTATCTCATGGCAAAAATGTGTCCAACTTCTAAAAGTGTTCTTCTGCTTGAAAGCTTGGTACCATCTTCCAGCCTTGTCCTTAAGATGGACTCTGGCAGCAGTGATCCACATCCCCTCAAGTATTTTGTAGAGTTCAAAGTAATCTCTACAATTGTCTAGCCACACCTTTGGGTCAATGCCATAAAAATCTGGAAAATTCATCTTTCCCAAGATGTGTTTTGGTAGACCCTGATCCCTGTTGGTATCTCCTTCTCTGCCATGATGTCTAATTGTGTATATTGGAGCTTCCATTGTCTCTTGCCTCAGTGTATACTGGTGATCAATTCTGAGGTGGTTGGAGGTCATTGCCGGGTCCTTGGGTTTCATATCAGCAAACTGATTTTCAAATGGGAGTTGCTCGTGGAGCAAAGAATCAAGGTCCTCCTCATCAAACTTGGGTCCTTCATCAAATCTCGGTGGCCCAGTAAAATTGTCCATTTGCGATTGCTTGCCTCTTGGTTCAGTCAGCTTCAGGTTAATCTTGGCTATGGCATCTCCATTCGCCAGGACATGTTGATTCATTGTCTGCTGCTCCGTTGAATAATCATCCATAGCAGATCCATACAGGTCCATCTGAGCCTTCATTGCCTTTTGTGTTGTACTTATTTCAGCTATATGACTGAACATGGTATCAAAGTTCTTTTGTAGTTGTTCCCACTTGCTATTCTCTTCTTCTGACCGTCTAGTCATGGCTTCGAGGATGAGGTTGGTCTGCTGCGAAGGAAAAGTGATAGCTTTCTTTGATGAAGCCGTGTTGGAAATGTATATGAGCTTCCTCGCTGATCAAATCCAAGGTTGAGGCAACAGGTTTGGTCTAAAACCGCCCCTATGCACTGCCACAACCGCTCTGTCACCTCCGCCTGGAAGAGTGGCACCACGCCGGAATTTTACACTCAGACTTGCTCAGAAACCCTTGTGAATGAACCCTTCCCCGCCGTACGCCACCGCACTGCCGTAGTGGTTCCGGAATTTTACACGAGGACTTGCCCCGCAACCCTTGCCACTGCCGACGGCGTGCTCATGAAAGTAGTCAAATTTTGTCGATAAAGGGCCCAGATTGGGATTGGGTGGTGGATGGGGTATGTGGAGGTGGAAGGTAAGGTACTTGATCGTCGGAAAGCGCACGGACGCCGATGCTCAATCTCGCCGACCAAAGCTTGCCGTTTGGGACCTCCACTTGAACACCGCGCGGGCGTAGTAGGAGATCACCAGCAGGCTTTGGATTTACTAGCCGAATTCGAGCAAAGGGGCTGCAACTCTACTCGGAGCAAGCAACGTACCCGAATGAAGATGGAACGGTGGTGGATGGGGTGGTGGTGGAGGCGCCGACGAATTCCGCCGCCGCCGATAACTGGTGCTGGGCCCGAGCCGCGAAGCTCACCTCCTCGCCGCTGAGAATCGCAGGCTCTCGATACCAACTGTCACGCCCTTTGGCCGCCTCGTCGCCGGCGACGTGAGCACGTGAGATGGAAATCGGAATTTTGCGACGATGAAGC
This sequence comes from Bothriochloa decipiens, assembly GCA_023333625.1. Classification (NCBI taxonomy): domain Eukaryota; kingdom Viridiplantae; phylum Streptophyta; class Magnoliopsida; order Poales; family Poaceae; genus Bothriochloa; species Bothriochloa decipiens. The sequence goes on from JALGXP010000632.1 coordinate 9,064, forward strand.
CGGCCGGGCAAACCCCCGTGCCTTGGCTCCTGATATGTTTACTGAATGCAATCACAAGTCTGAATCGTTTACAATCCCAGCTTATTACAGACCTGGCCGATGGCCCAAAAGACGTAAGACCGAATAGAAAACGTAAACATGCTATGTTATGAAGAATACGCCTTCGACGATGCTCCCTGCCTTCACTCCGTGGCCGCCTGCGTGACACCACCGCATAACTAACCAAACCAACAGTTTCAGCTTGATCTTTCGCACCCTGACATACGCCAAGTACGCACGTGTGTGCATAGCTCCGTTCATGTATTACTCTACAATTTCAGCTAATATATATAATTGTAAGTACATCTAATATAATAGACAACCACATTCTAGACAAGTCGTGGAAATGAATCTCTTTAAAAATAATAGAACGAAACTATACATTAAGATCTGATGTTTAGTTTAGTTTCCATGTCGTGGCAATCTTAAAAACAATGTAAAACTTTCCAGAGAGGCACGGAGAATGGCCTAAGATGCACACTGGTTGGCTCTTTAAGTAGTCCAACAGCCGTCCATGGTGATCTTTTACATTTTTTTTTCAAGAACTTGAACTTTACCGTTAAATTCAGGATATAATGTATTTGTATGGTTCAGACAGCAACCATTTTATGATTATACAATACATCGTATGCCCTGTTGGTTTCATCGATCCTACATCCAGATCATTCGAGACAATCGGTATCATCGTCAGTACATTTGCACCCCTTTTGAATTTTAATGAACTCAACACCACGCATCAGACATCTGCAACTTATTATATTTTACATTGCAAGGTTAATCTTTATACATAAATCCCTCTCTATATATTGTTTCATGCCTCAAACTCCCAAACAGCAAGGACAAAAACCACATATATTCTATGCACAATACACAATCACGCTGATCTGATCAGCAGCCTGCCTGAAAATCCCAACAGCTACTCTCAGAGACGTGTATAATTGCTGCAGCCATCGTATAACGACCTGCGGACGGGCCAACGACCAAGCCCACGCCACCGGGATAGAGACGAGCAGAGCAGCCAACCACCACAACCTGTCCCGGTCCCGGCGGCGATCACCGACGACGTTGGTGGTGGTCGATGGTGCCAGAGGTAGGCCAACTACACAGAGATCGATTTACAAAAAGAAGACTGCGCCTAAGCCGAAGCGGGCGGCATCATCGATCAGCAGATGACGCAGGAGTTGGGGTCCTCCTCGGAGCTGTGGACGACGTACTGCGGCGGGTACTGGTGGGGGTAGTGGTACTGCGGCGCGGCGGCGTACCACGGGTGCGGCGGGCCGTACCACACGACCGGCTGCTCCTTCTTCTTGTCGGCCTCCTTCTTATCGCCGTCCTTCTTGTCCCCCTCCTTCTTGTCGTCCTTCTTCTCCTCCTTGGCCGGCCCGACGGAGACGATGCCTGCGGAGCCGACCTTGCGCAGCTTCGCCACGACTTCGACGGGGTCCACCAGCCCGATCACCGTCAGCTTCGAGTCCTTCATGTCCACGGAGATGGAGTCGATACCTGCGCCCGGTCAAAGATCAGAATTCAGAATTCGACTCACTCGTTACGAATTGAATGAAAGGGAAAGCCTGCCCCGCTCCACGGAGGGTGCCGGCGGCGACGGGAAGAGATGGGGGAGGGAAGCAGAGCAGAGCAGAGGAGTGAAGCAAGTACCGTGGAGACCGGAGACGGCCTTGAGCACCTTCTGCTTGTCCTTGTTGTCGTGCAGGTCCAGCTTCAGCACCACCTTCTGCATCACGACGAACCCCGTTAGAACCGCGGGCCATACACACGGACATGACATGGATGGAAACACCAAAATCGGTGCGAATCGAGCCAGAATTCTGAAGCGGATGGTTTACCTTGGCGGCCATGGCGAAACCGATCCTCCTCCTAGGTGCTAGCTAGCGCGCGCGGAAGCGAGACCGAGAGCAGCCGGCTGTGTGAGCCTTGGGCCTTGGCTCTGTCGGGGCCGGCGATCGAGTACGCAACAGGGGAGCAGCGGGGGCGGAGTGGCCGTGGGTGTGTTGTGCACCTCTGCCTGCCTGCCTGCCTCGGCGGTGAATCCGATGGGCGGTGCACTTGGATTGTGAATGGGGCGGCAAGGCAGCCGGCAGCACGCATTTATTTATAGGCACGGAAGCGCCAGCCCCGGTCGCGGACGGACACCGATGGTTTCGCTTTCCTTTTCCTCGGTGCCGAGCCGGGCGGATCCCGCGGCGTCGCGCGCGGGCGCGGGGCCAAGGAAGCCGCGACGAAGGCAAGGTGGCTGCCTGGCTGGGGCGCTTGGCTCGGGCGTGCGTTCCGATCCGATCCGATCCAGCGGGGCCGCGTGACGACGACACGACCAACCGTTAGGCAACGTCGCGAAGCGAGGAATTGTGTACCTTTTTTTTTTTCTCCTTTCGCTCGCTCGCGTCGTCCCGGCGCTAGCTGCTGCTTGGACTCGTGCGCGCCGGGCGTGGTGGGTGGGTGGCCAGGGGGAGCCGTCTGGGTCGTTTACAGGGACGGTGGACGCCACGCCGTGTGGAAGCAGTTGGAAACGCAGCCGCCAAAGGAGATCGCATCGCGTCGCGTCTTGGCCGGGCCAGCCGGCCAGTCCGCTTGACCGCGGGGGCCCGCGCCCCCACCGGTGGCAGCGGCGACGACTTTTCGAATTTGCCGGGTCTTCGTCCGCTTCCAGGTTCCTGGTGGGCGGGACACCGTGTGGCCCGGTCGTCGTCCTCCGATCGGCCAGCGTGCATGGTTGTGCCGTGTCTTGACTGACTTGCGACTCGTGGCTGCGCTGTTGCCATTGCCACTGGAAGCGAGCTAGAAAGTAATACCGGCCTGATCGTTACTGCGTACGTAAGGTAGTGGTGCTTGGCTACTTGGTTACTGCAAGCTCGAAAGTGAAGTGATCGTAGTGTCACTGATGAGAGAGAGGAGGGAGGAGATGTATTCTGTCGGGCTATCTGAACATCGAGTTGAGCCTGCCTTAATTGAGCAGTTAAGCTTCCGGGAAGCTCCAACTTGCCGGTGCAATGGTTGCACTGTCGCTGCCGTAGTTTGCATTGACACCGACACGACTGAATGCACGCGTCGCCGAGTTGACTTGAAGCAGGTCTTGGGCCTTCCAGTCTTGTATATCAGTGATCTGTCCGTCCTTCCGTTTAGCCATGGGCCATCCGGCCATGGCGAGGCAACGTTGCAGAAATTTCATTCCCTGAATCACCACGTGACCCAGACTGCAGGCTCCGCCTGCCGCGTCCATTGGTACGGTAAGAACCAACTTTCTGACGTCTTTCCATGCCCGGATCGATCTCAACGATCATCTTCCGATCATGTGTTTGGAGATCCGCGACACAACAGAAGAAGCGAGTTGGTAGTACAATTCCAGAAAAAGATGCACAGATCTCCAGGCGATTTTTGGCTTTTGAAAAGCCGGCACGCATTTCCAAGAAAAGAATAAAAGACGGCGTCAGCAGCGGAACGTCCAATCGAAACCCAGGACCGTGCCGCATCCGGCATCAGATTCCGTGACGATGGTTCTCGCCGCGTGGAGTTCAGAAACGGCTCGTTCGATTCGTCCCGCGACGCACGCCGAGCTCGAGTTTGAAAAAAAAAACACTAGGACCTTTTAGTTGTCCGAATTAGGACCAGAATTTGTGTAGCATTTCGTTTGTATTTATTAAAAATTATCTAAATTTTAATTAATTAGGTTTAAAATATTCGTCTCGCAAAGTACAACCAAACTGTGTAATTAGATTTTTATTTAATCTATATTTAGTACTCCATATATGTGCGGTATTTTAATGTGACGGATAATCTTCTTTTTTATAGTGTCAAATGCTAGAATTGAGAGCCTAATTTAAACGTCTAAACGAGAGACATGACATGACATGTTTCCTTTAATCATCCTGAGCTCATATCTTGAATGCCAGGTTCCTCCTTCCCTTCTCCATCGTCAAAAAAGCCAGGAGAGGCGAAGCATTCACGTAGTGCACGCGACAGCACCAGTGCGCACTGACGAGCCTATGCTAGCTACTCGGTCTTGGACTGTTTAGAATTTAGTGTAGAAAAAAAAAAAACCAAATGTCCGCTATTCTTGCACAGTATAGCTGACAAGCACTCGCCTCCAGAAGGATGTAGATTTGCAATAGTGCTCAGGCGATGACACAATGGGAGCCAAATAAATGAAAGATGGAGTCTTCTTATACTGTTCACAAAAATTATATATGGTTCTTGAGATGAATATGGTCAACCCTATTGACTAGCTCTATGATATAATTTTCCTGATCAAACAACATTATCACATATGATTTTTGCATAGCCTTTGATGCATGTATCTTTAAGCACGAATGTCTTCTAGAATTGTATCTCCTACCACCCCATCTTCAAAAGTTTGGCATCGGTAATGAATGAAGAGATGGGACTTAAGGCCGTGCAATTTTGGAGCCGTCTATGCTATGGCACGATAAATTTTGGGTTGTGTTGCCCACTATGTCTAGGATCTCAGTATAATGTGTGGTGTTATTTTAGCATTTGACCCATATCTTGGATCATGGCTAGGCTTTTTTCGCGAGCAGGTTCAACCCATATTTTATTAAGAGAAAAGAAAATCCAACCAAATTATAGTAAGTGTAGTGGCGAGCCACCATTGACAGTCCACTCCGAGAAACCTGAACTACTAGATCTTTAGTTGTGTACATTACATGCACATTTTGTGACCAAATTGCCAGCGCAGACAACGACGCGAACCCAGTGAGCTCCCATTCCTCGCCTTCTTTGTGCGTAGCATTAACCACCAGCTGTACAGAATTAGCCGGCCTCCCAAAGACTCTTGACATTCAGTTCCTTCCGGATGGATCAAGCGATCAATAGAAGTAGTGAGTTGAAAGCAGCTCGTGAAGCCGAGTCTACTCGTCGGCGTTGGCGCAGCCGCCATGACCCAATCTCCTACTTTGCAATCAAGCATAAGAGATCAATAGCTGTAGCGAGCGAAGCAATGCGAACCAAACTCGCTACGCACACCCCCAGGAATAGGTGGTCGCCGGTCTTCGGGGCTTGGTTGTAGAGAGCACACTCATCGCTATCTTGAAGTCCATGACGATGCCGCCACGCCGAAGTCCAAAGTCGTCAGTGAAGTGCCAACCAGAGGAAGAGCTTGACTCTAAACGGAGCCTTGACGCGCCAAAGCTCCTTGACCCAACAACTAGATCGTGGCTAGGCCAACGAGACACGGTAGGACACCCGCCATTGGAATATATCAAATCGTTGCTTGACATCTATAGAGTCTAGCAAAACAATTAGGAAACATGAAAATATGTCTTTTATCGTTGGAATATGTGGACATTAGCTATAAAGATAGATGCTAGTTTTTTAGGGGAAAAAAGATAGATGCTAGTTGAAGACATATTTATCCACAACATCTTCGATCTTTTATGAAAAGTCCATGGGCTCATGAGTATCCTCTAACCCTATGCTTGGAGTCTCTTCAGATCATAAAGGCTCATCCTTGGACACAAAACTGGTAGTGTGTTCGTTCGTCAGAACAAACTTTCTGACCTCGTCTCCGATCAGCACGCCGCCGGTCCTTGCCCGAGATCAAGGTGTTTGCATGCGAATTCGCGGCAGAAGAGCCAAATAAAGTGCATGCGCGGCCGGGCTTTCGCCTTCTTCTTTTCAGCACGAGAGAATGCTTCAAAAGGCTTTATTTTTTTCCTGCTTTTGGAAAGCCGGCACACCACACGTGGTGTGGAGAAGTGGAGCTGTGGCTTGTTCGATTCGTTCGCGGTGACGCCGGTGCTTACGCCAGCCGGGACCGGGCTGATCGGGTGAGCGAGAGTGCTAGACTTTTGCATTGGGACGTGACAGTTTTTACGAGTACTCTAGCTTGCAGGCCAAGGATATATATATGCATTTCACGCGGACGCGGCCACTCCAGTGTACACTGACCAACCCAATGCAAAGCTTCTAGTTCTTGGACCGATTCAGAAGATTCAAATGTCCATTATTATTATTATTATTCCGATCCATGGGCAAAGCAAGCTATATAGCTAGCTGGAAGCACTCATCTCTCTATTCAAAAGAGGACAAAAAAAAAAACTCTGGATTTGCCAGAGTGGTCAAGCTATGACATGGGTGATGCCGTCAACTGCGTGGTCAAATGAAAGCTGAATCGGAGTACGCCCACTGATCGATGGTGTACGTACGCATAATATATTCCCTCCGTTTTAAATTATAAGTCACTTTAAATTTTCGGATACATTTACTTTATTATGTATCTAGACATAATATTATGTTTAGATGCGTAGCAAAGTAAGTTTACTTTAAAAAAATTCAAAACGACTTATAATTTGAAACGGAGGGAGTAGGTACTCCTCTGGATGAATGGTCAATGCATTGACCAGCACAGCCAAAAAAAAAAAAACTAGCACAGATCATAATTCCTCGCGCACGCGACAGCGCCGTCGTTTTTGTCGTCGTTAAGTTCGTCCAGAGAGTCCATGAATAAGTGCGTGCGCGTGATATATGCTAGCTAAGTTAAAGCTGTTGTGCTGATCCACTGTATGCATTCATAATAACTAACGTTTGCGGTGACAGTAAGCGTGTGCCCTAGCTGATGATACAAATACAAGAGCCGTGCGGCGCCGTGGGTTAGCAGTCGTTCCTGAAAGCTCCATGCAGGGTAACACCATATCCATCCGTCGACCATGACGTACGCGTAACGTTAACAGCGGGTTTATATTATGTTGAGAGAGAGAGAGATTTAAATATTACAGTAGCACTCAAATTCGTTCCGTCATTCCGTGTTATAGTGCACGATACCTGATGACACGGATCGGAGAACACAACTAGTGGCTGACCTTTTTAAGAGATCGACTGTCTTTTGGGATGAAAGCGCTGTGCAACCTGATGAGGGCGAGACGAATGGTCAGGAATCGCCTATATGTCTTCGACCACTGCTTGCAAAGACACAAGGAGTTGAGTAGTTGACATATGTATGCATTCTCTCGCTCGGGACCGGGCCAGGGATATTTTGATTAATTAGCTAGGTCGTAGTCGTAGGATAACTGTTCCTCCCCGGCCTGCCTGCGCATGAGAAAAGTCGCAGCCGCCATGTATGAAACAACTAACGGGTTGCAGTCATGATGCGTCACTCTCACTTGACGCTGAAAGGTTGAAATTAACCACATATAGCCACATAGGCGATTCCTTTAAATCGATAATTATCCTTTGCATTCCCCGCGCGCATGACTTATAGTCAAGTAGCAACAAAAATATTTATAGCTTTGGCTAATTTTCTCCCATATATATCATTCCTTTTTAGTAGCTCAGTGTACTCTCTATGCCCTATAGTATATACGTACACAATGCATTTTAAACATTTTAAGAGAAAATTTAAAGACTTATGTATATTCTAACTTCATTTCTTCGTAAGTGCTATCATCAACATTTTTTTAGACCACATCGTAGCGTGTATTTCATTAAACAGAAAAAGTTTTTGTTATATTGTAGGCCTGGTAACACCCCGTAGTTACCAAGACCTACACCCACCATACGATTACATGATTGAAACTATTTTGCTACCAAACCGGAGACCAAATCTCTCGCTCACGCCCCCTCATCCTCCAAATCATCTAGGTTCAGGTCTATGGCCATGACGTCGAGCCCACCGGTGTGGAGAATCTGCAAGCGTCGCTGCTTGTTCACCGACATGTCGCCTTGAAACGCCACCTCAAATTTTTGCAGTGATTAGCGCTAGAACCTACTAAATTTATGCAGCAATTTAATGCAAATTTCTTTTGTCCCTCTTAGAATTCCTTATATGTACACGTTTTGGATTCAATGTAAAATCAACTTTAGAAAGTGGACCTCCGAAGTTCATGGACTAGAATAATATCATTTTAAAGGTCTAGGGACCGGGGTGGCATTGCCTGTCAGATTTAGGGACCACCTTAGTCAACCTTAAAAGTTTTTTTTTGAGGGGATAGTCAACCTTAAAAGTTTTGATTAAATTCAAATCTAGAATCGCAATGCTTTTTTCCCCTGTTTTACACAAGAGAGTATATATGTAGATGCCATCTCGCATCGCATGCCTGCATAGGTTGCCATGATGACTGGGCTCCTGCATGCCTCGCTCATTTCTTCCATCTGTTCATCGGTTTATTAGGAAACCACTGTGCAACGGTGCAAGGAAAAAACCTGACACTGAATCATCATTGCCAGGCCTGTTCAGCTGGCAGAATTTTAGTTGGTTTGAGCTGAATTTGCTGAACGAGTCAAAAGTAGCGTGCTAGCAGACAAGCTTAAATTTGCCCAGCCAAGAACCAGCCGAACAGACTCATTGTCGGGCTCGCAAGTACTCCAATAACCAGGTCTGGTTGTCGTCTTTTTTTTTTTTTTTTTGCTCTGCAGCTTTTTTTTTTTAAAAGATTTGCTCAAATAGACCCTTGCTAGAATTTCAAAAAATAGACTCTTAGCTCGGTGCCGTTCTTGATGGCGCCAAGCTAACAAATCTTGGTGCCATAGTGAATGAAGCAAGGTCTTGGCAACATATCGGACGTGACGGTGACATGGACAAGAGCTTCGCGTCATGGATGTTGGCGCCAAACTCTGACGTCTCGAAATCGAACAAGTAAAATTGTTGCCAGTATATCAAGCATGATTTGCGTTGTTGGCTGCCTCCATATAATTTATGTGTATCATAATATAATACGCTCATTCGTCAGCTTTCTCACGTCTATATATGCTAATCAATCAGTAATCGTGTCTTGCGTTCCCACATATGCCCGGATCAGTTCAGGTCGATCTCAGGTGTGTGCGATTCGACATGATTAAAGCTCGCGACACAAGAAGAAGACGCAGGACACACTCGAAAAGATGAGGTGGTCAGGTGAAAAGCCATCGCCGCCCTCAAATCGATCGTCGTTTCGCCGTCAAGTCCCGCGGTGAGTGCGTGCCTATATATGTAGCCGTCAAATCCGGCCGATCCAGCAACTAACAAACATACAATTAAGCACAGGATTAGCTAGTCCGTTTGGCAGTTGGCATGCAGCTGGCTGCTTCCAGGTACGAAATACACGATGATTTTTAGCTTTGGAACACGAAATAGTCAGCTAGACTAGAATCTGTTTGGGACCTTCCTAGCTAGTTTGTTGAGCATATATGTAGTACTAATTCTTATCCCTTGCTACCAAGTTTCACCTTACTAAATACCTAACACCGGTAGCTAGCAATCCTTTCAAGAATGCTAAAATTTAGTGATAGTGATTAGTGTATACTCCTTTTGTTTTCGAATTAAAATTATTTCTTTCCCTAGCTAGCTAAAAAGCACGAGTTACATTTGGTTTTTGAAGCAGAGGAAATAATTCTATCAACTAGTCCGAATGGATCCAAACACTATATCAACCATGTGAGTATGTGACCGACCCTAGTGGCTCTGTCAGTTTAATTACTCTTGGTTCCACGGCCAAGTTGGACTCGGCTGCTAGAATGAAAACGGTTGCGCAATATCCGTACGGCCACAGACAGCTTGACCAAGTAGTAAAAGCTGGTCCATTATGTTATTATTATTATTACTGCTGAAACAACGCTCAACTCCGTTCGTGCCTGATGCTGACTGTAATGAATAACTAGAGCAATTAGTTAAAGTGGATGGGTCGTGGCCTGCCATTATTAACAATAGCAATAGCAATGGGTTAGGTCTTAACCCGTCGTGTTCAGATCGACACTGACGAAGTGACGATGACCGAAGAAGCGGCTACTTTTATGTGCGCGAAAAAGTCGCAGCCGCCGTGCATGATCGCGCATCAAAACACATCTGCAATTGCACTTCGCAATCGCAACAATGGATTGCTAGCTCTCACCTGATGCTGAGAAAGCTTCAAATTAATAATACTCCTGAATATGTTGAAAAAAAACTGTCCTAGAAATCGTCTTATCTGCTGTCTGTCTCCATTGGCCGCACCTATTTAATTACGACGCGAATTCGAGTGATCGTTTGCACGAATTTTTCTAAAAGTTTTTTTAATATAAAATTTGTCTTGCCTGCAAATATTGTACGCCAAAGTCTCAATCAAATCAAAACAGGTCCTAAATACACTCGGCCCGTTATAAGATCCAAAAAGGAAAAAACGCCCACAACTGCTACTCGATCCACAAAGGAAACACATAGTAAGCCCGTGAAAATGGGTCAAAATAGCCCAGATTACAATGGCAGTACAAACTCGGCCCATCCTAGATCCGATGTTTACTACTCCCTCCGCCACGCCCCACTTGCCATGGCGCTGTCGTCGTCCCCTTCCGCGTCGGCTCCGGCCTCCGCCGGCGAGCGGTGGCCGCCGCTGGAGTCTACCCCCGAAGTTTTCAATCAGGTACCCCTCACTGTCCATCCTCTGACCATCAATTCGATGATCCGCTCGTTCCTCTCTCACCTCTCCGCCGCGTCGCGCAGTTCATGTGGTCGCTAGGCGTCCCGGAGGACGAAGTGGAGTTCGATGACGTGTACGGACTCGACGCCGATGCGTTGGTTATGGTTCCCCAGCCTGTGCTCGCCGTTGTTCTCTGCTTCCCCGATCCACCACAGGTGCGTTTGACCTTTCTGTTTTCCCGAATCAGGGGAGCAGGTACATTGTCAATTTGAGCATTCTCCAGGACTCTATTTTGAAGGAAATTAGTCCCCCTATCCTGCAGCCATTGACGAGTATAAATAATTTCTTAGAGGAAACTCTAATTGTTTGAGAGGCAAAGGTGAGGCTATGCCACCATCGCGTGTTGGCAGCTTGCCACCATCGCGTAGCAATTTGTAACTTCATTTTACCCCTCTTAACGAAATACCGGTGAAGTCCCGGTCGCGAAAAAAAAAAAAAGGTGAGGCTGTACCTCCTCTTGGAGTGCACTTTCACGATAAGCTAGGCTCACCAAGCCTCATTATTGCTTGTCCTGTACAAGTATGTGTAAGTGTGTAACCCCCAGATAAGGTGACAGTAGTGACTGCTGATAGTGTTGAGTAGTGACCAATGAGTGCCTAAAAAACTATGCTGCATATGTAACCCAACTCATCCAAATATACAGAGTGTGGCTCCTTTAATGTGGAATGCACATATAAAACTTGTTCTCATATTTATGAGCTTAGTGAGTTCAGTTTTTTACTGAGATGCACTCTTGTTCCACTGCAGGATTCAAGTTACCCTTCAGAACAACTCTTATTTTCTGGAGACAAGGTGAACCATTGCTTCCTTCCTCGTGTATGGTTTACAGTTGATTTCTCCATCATAAAAATCTCTGATAATTTTATATCGAGTTGTCCATATACCTTTATTGTGCATGGTGTTTCATGCTGCCTTGTGTAACACAGGAAACACAGGACCAGGTTTACTTTATAAGACAGATTGAATCGTTGGGAAATGCTTGTGGAACTGTTGCTCTACTCCATGCTCTTGGGAATGCATCTTCAGAAGTCAATTTAGGTAACCAGAAACAATTATATGCAGCACACAGAATTGTGTTAGATGATTGTTATCTTTCTTATTCTCTCCTTGTTTCTGAATTGAATTAACATATCTGGTCTTTTGTAGGGGAGAATTCATGCTTGGACTTGTTCTTCAAATCAACTGCTAGCATGGACCCATATGAGGTTCTTGTTTGTTTTCTCAAAATCGTGCTCATTACCAGGATACCTTGATCAGTCTTGCAGTTTTTCCCCTTATGCGGTTATGCCTCATGCCATGTTTTCCAGCGTGCTGTGTGTCTGGAGAAGGATGATGCCATGGCAAGGGCTCACTCACTGGCTGCCAATGCTGGTATCACAGAGGTACTGATTTTTTTTGCATATATGAACCAAAATTCAATCTGGAAAATATGAAAGAATAAGAACTGTCTACAGTAGACCATGCACTAAATACAACTCATGATGCTCCATTATGTTTTTCTTTAGTTGCATACTTTCATGTTCTGAGCTGAACTGTGCTGTGTGCATTGACAGAAAAGCAACCGTGAAGCTTTTGATTCTACTATTTTATGCAGATAGTTGAAGCATTGTTATGTTTATTGTTTTATTCTATAAAAAATTACAGGTCATACACATGAAATTCATCAGTGTGTTTCAACTTGAGTTGTCCTGAACTGAAAATAAAAATTTTAGCCAATTTTTTCATGTGATTTATTTTCTCATCATTTTGTCAATCATATCTAACCACAAGACTTGTTTGGCAGCTCAGTGATCTTGTAGAAGAGCACTATATTTGTTTTGTGTCTGTCAATGGTAAGACAAAGTCTTTGACAGTGGGTTTTCACCATCGATTTCTCTGTTTTTCATGTATTTACACATCAATAAGGAGCTCAATTGGGTTGTAGGAACACTTTATGAGCTTGATGGGATGAAGGATGGACCTATAAAGCATGGATCCTCTTCTTCTGTAAGTTTACTGCAGGTACTGCAAGTTTATGAAGTACTTCTTTCTTTTCTTATTTTGACAGTAAAGCTGAAAGGAAATGGCTGTTGCTCATTAGAATTTTCAGTTCTAATATAGCAGAAAATGATCATTGTATTGCACCAGGATGCTGTTCCTGTCATTAAGGCCATCATGTGCAATATTCCCAACTCAATCAACTTCAATCTAATGGTGCTGTCAAGGAAAGAAAAATAATGCTGGTGCTGTTCCTTAAGCTGGAAAGTGATGGGATGCGAAAAGCAAGGATTCATGGGAAGGAGATTAAATGAATGCACCTGTTTGGACTGTAACTGCGATGGAATTTGTACTGTTTTCATGTCCTTACGCTATTCTCCATGCACCCTCTTAAAGGTAGATGACAACCAGCCATTTCTCGTTGTTAGCAGCAGCATTCAGTCTAATCATAAGTTCAGTGAATGCAAACTGTGTTCAATGATCTCCTCGTTTAAATTTTTCCTGATGTGTTTGATATGAGAGCTAGTTGAGTGCTTGACTACGTTCATTTTTAGTCTTCGCAGGGCATCTGAAAACTTGTCTCAAAATTGCTCATCAACTCCACCCATCCTTATTCCGGTTCTGCCCCTACAGGTACAAGTCCAGACACAGCTGACGCCTCAGCCTTCGGTAGTTTCATATCCTTTAGTGTTAGCCAATGCAACATCCTCCCTACATGCATACCTATTACCTAACTAGTAGTATTCTTTTGGCAAATAACAGCCCAAACTGATCTCGACGAGTGTCAAACATGTTGATTTGCCGGAGAAAATTGGAAGTGTCCACATTAAAAGAGATCAGTTTTATTCTGAGGTGAAATGGCAAATACATTCAAATACCTTTGGTTCACTTGCATAAGAGCTAGATGGCACATATCTTATTTGAAGGACTGGCTTGGCATAAGAGACATAGTACTACCGATATGCCGCCATACAGCTACAACTTTATTGGTTGAGTACATGAAACAAGCCAGAACAAAAAATTCCTTTATCTTTGAAACAGTTGCAATTTTTAAAACGTACCAAGGTTCTGCTGGACTTCTGTACTCACTTTTTTTTTGGCTATAGAACCAGCTAGTAATCTGCTATCCAATAGTACAGTGAAATGCACTGTACACCAACTTATTTTTTGTTTCTTAGTTGTTTTAGCCAATGGCTTTGTTCTCAATCCTCCATACAGTGCAGTTTCTGATTAGCCACGCTGTTTATAGCAGATATATAGAACAACTCCCACTTGAAGTTATCATGAGAAAAAACAAATACAAGTAGCGGCCCATGCTCTGGTAGCTCACCAGCGTGTCGTTGCTAGGGTGGGTTACCATCGGAAAAGGGATATTTTGGAAGCTACCGGAGACAGGCGCCGTGGACCAAGCCGGTGAGCCCCTCCTGGCTCCTGCCTCCATTCATCTCTGTGGAAGATTCATTCCTGCAACTGTCCGAGACACTTGGTTGTAAATTACATTATCTGTGATGGAAACCCTGAAATCAAAGACCACTGCAACTGTCCGAGACACTTGGATATAAATTACATTATCTGTGATGGAAACCCAGAAATCAAAGACCACGAGTATTTCTGTTGTCATGGGCTCATGGCTGATGGAAAAGGGGTGTGGTTAGGTCAGAGCTCTATCTGTTCAGGAAAGACTGGCTACAGGATTGCATCAGCCTAGAGGATTGCATCAGCCTAGTCTAATTGTTTGCTCATATTGTGAGCGGTTTGTTTGTTAGCAAAGTTATCTTAGACTGTCCCTTCTTTCTGGTTGTAATGAGTTCACTTGATTCCACTTGTTGCATTGGCTTGTTTGGTTCCGAATGGGAGCTTTACTAACTGACATCAAGATTACATTCCTTCGTCACTAATTTGGGACTTAGTTTTGACTTTTGATTTCAAATTATCTTTTATAATAACAAAATTAGCTGATTTAGATGCAAATTTATGGGATATTTTAAATCATCTTTTACAATGGCAGAGGTTTGTCATTTAGATAAAGATTTATGATGTTGTTTTAAATTATCTTTTATATGGACAGATGTGAATAATTTTGAAGCAAATTTATGAGACTAGTTTATGTAATTCTCATAATAGCGAAGCTCGATAATTATTTAGGAAGCATAATTGTTCAACTGTTGTTATTAGTGATGATGATACTAAAGTCTATAAGATTATTATTATGGGAATTCTCATTATTTATCTTTTTTCTGAGCATGCCTCAGAGACTTCGTTTCATGCCATGAATTTGGATGCACTGGACAATAACAGGTAGTGTCAGTGCCAATGCGAGCATTATACCAGTGATGATAGGAAGATACTTGTTTCACTTCTCATTTTTTACCCGGATGTGTACTTCACTCAGGTACTTAGTAGATAGAAGTTAAATATGTATGCCCTAATTTAGTATCATTGACAAGGGGATTTTTTTACATTTGCAGCGCCTATCTGAAGCAACTGCACTTGATATATATATTATGAACTTGCATCTGGTAGTGGGTTCTACCATATAGTATAGAGATCACTCGTGGATATCAATCGATCCAGCTTGATGACACCCAAAATACAATTTAAAGATAACTGTGCACTCTTTTTCTCCAACTAAGAATGCAATTGAGCTGCATAGAAAGTCAAGGTACAGGAAGATCCACCTTTACAGTCATTGTCTATCTATCTATGCTGA
This sequence comes from Bothriochloa decipiens, assembly GCA_023333625.1. Classification (NCBI taxonomy): domain Eukaryota; kingdom Viridiplantae; phylum Streptophyta; class Magnoliopsida; order Poales; family Poaceae; genus Bothriochloa; species Bothriochloa decipiens. The sequence goes on from JALGXP010000632.1 coordinate 24,187, forward strand.
TCTTGAGGCTCTCAACAAACCTCCTGTAACTGTTACTGTTGGACAGCAGGAAGTCAAGGAAGTCCTGAAAGCTGCTTCCCCTATACATCCCGGGTGCTGCTCGCTGACGAGCTCCTTGGCGCAGCGCACCTTCTCATCCATGGAGAGGCCATGGATGCTGGCGATAGAAATCCTCGGCTCGTCGGGATCGAGGATGGCCCGATGGACGAGGGACTTGAGCTGACCGTTGCTCAGAACTTCCAGGTTGTCTCCGACGTGGACATGGAGGGCCCCGGAGATAACGGGGTTAGTCGTCCACGTGATGTCGTCATGGTGCATCACTTCAAGCCCCGGGGAGCTCTGCAGAAGGATGGTGATGAAGCCATAGTCGGAATGAGAACCCAGTCCGACGTCCACAACTGGGGCATTCTACTAATGTGTGTTCAATCGCTCAAACTACGTGGCGGATCGGGAACAAGTTTCGTTTTCTCTCTAAGGAACTCTGTGAATGGGATTTTTTACTTGCCTGCAGCAATGATATGATGATAGTCTTCCTATTTCTATTGCTATTTCCACTTCAAAAGATAAGTAAACTAAAGCGCAGAATCAGCAAAATCAAAGCTAGGCGCGTAGCGTACGAAAACCAATCCGAAAAAGTTCAATCAAGGTTGGGTAAAGAGGATTCCTTCGTGCTAAATCACCTTGGTTTGCAAATTGTGGATAGTTGTTCAGGGCCAGGAACTGCAGTCCTTTCTCCAGTTTCTCTTGCATGTATGATGGTCCTAACCCAAGGCCTTGCAGAATAGCTTCCATGATATGCATCGACATCCTTTGTATTTCAACGGCGTACACCCCCATCCTCTTCCTGGAGGATTTTTTTTCAATATAAAAAGAATTATGATATTTGGTTGCAGACTAAGGTGTGCTTAATAATTTATTGTTGGACTACTGAATGAAGGAATTGTGAAGGTTACCTGTATGCTGGTGGGTCCACCGGCCAGAGCTGAACCCAGTCTTCCAGGGGATTAGCATAATGTTTCAGGTATCACCTGGCTAGGCTGATCCCATCCCTTGAGCTTGTTTCGTACCTGATAGGCTGTTGGATGTCGAGTGAAGCAAAATTCTCCTTGTGTTCTTTGGGAAGTGCAAAGAATTCTAAGGCAACTTCGAGGGCCTCCTTCATGACAGACTTGCTGATGCCATGGTTTACGACCTGTCAGTGTCAGTGCAAAGGTATGATTGGCATTTAGAGCTTGTTTGGTTGCCTGCCATGGCTCGCCACGCTGCAGGTTCGTCAGCACTGCGGCTGTTTGGCGTAAAAAATGGCGGCCACACACCACGCTCCGCCACAGAGCAAAACGACATGCAGAATAAGCAAAACGACAGCTGTGGCTGGCAATCAGCAGCGGCCCAAGTTGCAGAGCTTTTAGCGTGGCGATCTTAAGCCATCGGCCACGGTAGTGCCGCGACCAGGGATGCTTTCAGGTCAGTGCTTGCTTTGCTTGGCAGCCTTCCCTTTTACTAATTCATACAGCGGCCAGCGCAAGATGGAGTTCACTGTCAGTGAGCAAGTGCAGCGAGCGAGCAAGCAAGCACTGACCTGAAAGCATCCCTGGTCGCGGCACGCCCGCGCAATGTCCTGGACGGCAAGCGCCCTCGTGGCCGGGTCCTTGCCGAGCCGGCCAAAGTTGATCACCGGTGGCGACCCTCGTGGTGGCTGCAGCTGGCTCGCCATTCATGTCCGTGAGTTCACGTGATGATCTTCTCTGGAGCGCCTGCACAAGCAGTGCACCACCGAGAGTGGCATTTATAGGCGGTTAGGCACTGCTGATGGCTGAACATTCAGCAAAACAGAGCAGGAGTGGCTGGATGGCAGCCACATGGCCGCACCGCCCACTGCCCACTGCGCATTGTTGCCAGGCTTGCACTGACGAGTGACGAGATCACAAGGTCCGGTCCAGGAACAGGCCACGGACACGATTGCTGGCTTCCTCTGGCGGTGCTACTTCAGCTTGGGGCGTTTGTGGCGCACTCGTCGCGGCGCGGCGAGGCTCCGCTCACGTGGGGGTTCCGGCTTTGCCTGCTGACGCTGACAAAGCCGTGCCTCCCTTTTTCTTTGGGCGGCTTGAGTCCTGCCTTTTGGAACCTGCAGACTTTTTATTCAAGAACCTAGTACTAGTATATATACTATTGAAACATGAAAGTTGAAATTTGTTTTTTTCTAAAAAAAATAGAGGTAAAAACATAAATATTATAATAAAATGAGGGTAAAAATACATGGATAAGATTGTCCTTGTTAACACCGTTACACAGAGTTAACAGACCAAGGGTAGACTTCACCTTCATTTTAAAAAATTAAGGATAAAAACACAAAGTTAAAAAAATAAGGATAAAATCACCATTTCGCTTGAAACCAAAGCCCCATAAACTATTAAATAAATTGGGGTAAGTGCTAAAAAAAAAGCTGGAAGGGGAAAACATGCTAAGTCTAAATCTCCAAAACCAACGAATATGTAATTAAAAAAAAGTTGTCAAAACGAGGAGGAATTCCACCACAGCACACAGCAGAAACAAATACCAGAGGTGTTTTCGCTGAGCTCTGACCCGTGGACTCTGCGCCATCTATACTGGCCCTCGAAGCTGCGCAGGTGCAGGCAGTTGTCCCGATCGGGGGGGCAGCGCCTAGCGCAGGGCGCTGGAACCTAGGAGGTGGTAGG